>JAHQZX020004317.1:0-89565 GCA_019804575.2 Pseudotulostoma volvatum
CTAACTTTAAATGGTTAAGCTCCAAGACGCGTCGACCCACCGAATATTACTGGTAATATTACGCCTTCGTAAGATACGTAAATTACCTTATCGTTATCGATAAGAGTGTGGGTGGGATAAGGCCTCCTTATGGGGGGACCGAAATAAGCGCAATATCGGCACCAGGTGGGACCTCTGATTGACAGGTTTTTTTAGCCTCCCAAGTGTCTAGGCCTGATTAATTCGATGTTGTTAATACTTACCCTATGTCGTGGTTCTTAAGATATAACAATTGTCCGTCAATCATACAAAAATGAGCAATAGATCTGTTGGAGAGAATATGTTATGGGGTGGCCGCTTCACTGGTTAGTATTCCTTTGTGTCAATTCCCTTGGTTATTGTTGAGAGCGAAGCTAACAGGTCTTCAGAGGGCCTGGACCCTCTCATGGTGCAGTATAACACGTCGCTACCATACGACCAAATCTTCTGGCGCCAAGATATTAAAGGGTCCATCGCTTTTGCCCGAGCCAACTTAAAGAATGGTATTCTGACACAGCATGAATTCGCGGAAATCGAGCGAGGCTTAAAGCAAGTTGCTGCGGAGTGGCGGGCAGGCACTTTTGTAGCGAAAGCGAATGACGAGGATATCCACACTGCGAACGAACGGAGGTTGAGCGAGATCATCGGGAAAGAGATAGGAGGAAAACTACATACAGGTCGTTCCAGGAATGAGCAGATCATTACGGACATGAGGCTTTGGCTTCGAGATGAGCTTCGTCAACTAGAGAATTACCTCATAGACCTCATCAAGGTTGCGATTGCACGGGCAGAGAGGGAGATAGGCTTTATCATGCCAGGATACACTCATTTGCAGAAAGCCCAACCCGTTAGGTGGAGTCACTGGCTCCTAGCCCATGTAACCGCGTTTGCATCTGAACTTCAGCGCCTTCGCGAGGTCACCAGACGCGTCAATCGCAGTCCTCTTGGCACTGGAGCATTAGCGGGGAACCCATTTCATATCGATCGGGAAGGAATGGCCAAGGAGCTGGGATTCGACGGCCTCCTTTATAATTCTATGAATGCAGCCGGAGACCGTGACTTTGCGATGGAAACGATGCAATGGGGAAGCTCGTTTATGTTGAAGATTTCCCGTTGGGCCGAAGACCTCATAATCTACAGTAGTCTAGAATTCGGGTTTGTCCGACTAGCAGATGCATACTCGACGGGGTCGTCGTTAATGCCTCAGAAAAAGAATCCTGGTCCGTTCACGTTAATTCCCTTCCTCATAATCCCTCCCTTAAATCCCCTTTCCCTCTAGCAAAGGATGCTGATATCCACACCTTATAGACAGCTTAGAACTCTTACGGGGAAAAACCGGTCGCGCCTTCGGCCAGATGGCCGGTCTCATGTGTACGATCAAGGGCCTCCCGACGACGTATAACAAAGATCTCCAAGAAAGCGTCGAACCACTCCTTGATCATATCAAGACGGTCGGAGACAGTATCCAGATCGCTACCGGCGTCCTTTCCACTCTTACGGTACATCCCAAGAAGATGGCGGCCGCGCTGGCCCCTGAGATGCTGGCCACTGAGATCGCTGACTATCTTGTACGGAAGGGGGTGCCTTTTCGGGAGGGACATCACATCTCGGGACACGTCGTTGCCCTTGCAGAGAAGACTAATGTCCCTATGGATAGGCTTAGCTTGGAGCAGCTGAAAACCGTAGATTCGAGATTCGATGCAGACGTGCAAGCATGCCTGGATTATGAGCGTGCCGTCGAGCTGAAAGATGCCATCGGGGGAACGAGCAAACGCGCTGTCGCAGAGCAGATCTCCGTGCTGAAAGGATTACTGTAGGAACTAGAGAAAAAAAAGCAGTATATATAGCACATAAGTTCGTAGAGCCTATTAGCTGACTCTTCACCTCAAATTATCATATATAAATACATACCATAGACAACTAGGTAGCGGATGCATTCAGCAAGTCTGTACATGTATACCCTCACCCTGAAACGACGCATGTAGGGAGTTTGACCGGCTACGGAGGAATCCGAAAGACTTATATTTTTCTCTTTTCTCCACAAGATATTGTATCAGCTATCATGTATACATGAATAACCCCTGCAGGTGGAGCTAAACGAGCCATTTTTATGATCACCATGTGCATATATCTTCTGATCTTCCGCAGCCAATTGGCTAGATTTGGACATATGGGCCTAGGCGTAATGTATTATTATCGCGGCGTAGCCCTTACTCAACTCGAAGCCAACTTAATCGACATCATTGACCCCCTATTTAGTGAAAGAATGACGTACATACATACACAATGCCCCGAATCGTTATTCTGAGGGGGCCAACTTGTTTCGAACATACATAATGACGCTCGTGTCAATACCGAATGATTACTACATAGCACTTCATTTTCCGCCATTGATAGATTCAGATCTCACCAAGTCCTTGCTAATAGATCACCTGACGAGACGAGGAGCACCGCCGTGAAGCCGAAAACCGAGCACTTGATCCTCTCGTCGTATGGAATACCTAGGATGTCCATTAGGTTGCTCATGATACCTCGGCAAGGCAAAGCTGAGCTTATGATGAAGATGAGAAGAAAAGACAAGCAGAAGCAAGCGGAGGAAATAATAATTTGAGTGATGACCCAAAAGGAGAAACGACGTAGTTAATGTTAACTATAGCTAGATGGCTTAATGTAGAATTGCTAAATGTAATGTTCCCCCTTTTTTCTTGAAACTTGGTCGGTTAGGAATATACAATACCTGTTGATGCTTTCATCACCCAAGGTACTGCGATTTTTCTTTTTCCGAGATGAAGCGCGGCGTCAATCTCCGATCTCGATGAATACAGTTGCAAAGTATTTTCAAGCAAAACGAGCCATATGATCATGACATGTATAAAAGTGGCTTTCACCCATGACGAACCCCCAAGGTAATTTAGTACACACGCTTGAAAGGTGGGACGGACTTGCACTCGCTTTCGTCTAGCGTGTTGCCCTGGACAGCACGATAAGTGATTTTAACTGGGCCATGCGGAGTTTCCTGGAAGGTGAGCGTGTGCTTCATCCAGTCCTCATCATTTCGCTCAGGGTAGTCCTCTCGGGCATGCGCTCCGCGAGATTCCTTGCGGTTGGCGGCAGCATGCGCGGTTTGAGTGCTGTATTTGGGTTAATCACCAATGTGGCTGGTACAAGGAGGGGCATACGCACGCGCAAGTTAGAAGATTCCTCAGCTCGAGCGTCTCTACAAGATCCGAATTCCAAATCATGCTGCGATCTTTGGTGCCCACTTGACTGAACGAGCTGTCAATTTCCTCAATCTTACGAGCACCCTCATCTAAACTCTCCTGCGTGCGGAAAACGCTGACGTCAGTTTGCATGGTCTTTTGCATGGCGTTTCGAATCTCAAAGGTTGACTTAGGCCCGTTGGCAGTGCGCACAAAGTCAAGATCCTTGATAGACTCTGCACCTGCGTCAGGGCGGAGCTCCTTGTGTGGCTTGCTAGGCGAGGAAGTATCCTGCACGCGGTGGGAAACAGCACGGCCAAACACAACCAAGTCGAGTAGAGAGTTGGCTCCGAGACGGTTGGCACCATGAACCGAGACACACGCAGCCTCGCCACAAGCATACAGCCCAGGAACGATTTTGTCATTGCCGCTCTCATCGAGGGTCAAGACTTCACCCGTGTACCGGGTAGGGACGCCGCCCATATTGTAGTGAACAGTCGGTAAGACAGGGATGGGTTCCTTGGTTACGTCAACGCCAGCAAAGATTGAAGCGGTCTCGGAAATACCGGGTAGGCGTTCATGAAGGAGCTGGGCAGGAAGATGGTTGAGATGTAGGTAGATGTGATCCTTCTCAGGGCCAACCCCGCGGCCCTCACGTATCTCTAGAGTCATTGATCGAGAAACGACATCACGCGAGGCTAAGTCCTTTGCGGTGGGTGCGTATCGTTCCATGAAGCGCTCGCCCTCCGAATTGATTAGGTAGCCGCCTTCTCCACGAGACCCTTCGGTGATGAGGCATCCGGCACCATAAATTCCGGTTGGGTGAAACTGAACGAACTCAAGATCCTGGTTTGGGAGCCCGGCGCGAGCAACCATAGCCGAGCCGTCACCAGTACAGGTGTGCGCGGAGGTGCAGCTGAAGTAAGCACGTCCATAGCCGCCAGTAGCGAGAACAGTGTGATGAGCCTTGAAGCGGTGTAGTGTGCCGTCTTCTTGATTATACGCGATAATGCCTCTGCACTCACCGTCCTCCATGAGTAGATCCAATGCAAAGTACTCTATGAAGTAATTAGTATTATGACGGAGCGACTGCCCGTACAGGGTGTGTAGAAGGGCGTGGCCCGTCCGGTCTGCGGCCGCACAGCATCGATAAGCCTGGCCGCCCTTGCCATATTTTTGCGATTGTCCACCAAATGCACGCTGGTAGATCCGCCCATCTTCTGTTCGTGAGAAAGGGCAACCATACCCCTCGAGCTCACGGACACTGGCAGGTGCTTCTCTGGTCATATAATGAATGGCGTCCTGGTCACCCAACCAATCAGACCCTTTCACGGTATCATACATGTGCCACCTCCAGTCATCCTCATGCATGCTGTTGATGGGGTTAGCAAGGTTATTCAATGACCCTAACGAAAACGATCGCAGAGCATTGTGCAATCAACCCACTTTCCAAGCGCTGCATTGATCCCACCTTGCGCTGCGACGGTGTGACTTCGTGTAGGAAAGAGCTTCGAGACGCAAGCGGTATTGAAGCCGGCTTCCGCAAGGCCGAAGGCTGCGCGCAAACCGGCTCCGCCGGCACCGACAACAACGGCATCATATTCGTGATCCTAGGAAAGGAAATCAATTTTACGACTCATACGATTTCCCAGCTGTATGGACGTACAATGACGGGGTACCTCTGAGAGATGTATCCAGTAGCCTCTTTTGCACGGAGGGGTTGATTTGCAAATATCCGGGCTGGCAGAGAGCAATCAGTGATTACAAGGCATTGGAAGGCAAATCTGTTCTATGCGTACCTGCGGGTCGTGTGGAAGTGAACAGACGCCTTTGATTTCTCAGAGCACGAAGTGTCTTAGAAAGAACGCACGGTCAGAGTGAGATCCCAAGCGATGAGACAAGACGGGAGAGTTATGTCACAGCGAGTCACTGACAGACCTTGCATGTAGGAGCCAAGCTCCGGAAGCTCAGGGAGCTCATGATGGTCGAGACAAGGCAATTCCACTTCGTGCTCTAAACTAATTACTAGCAATCCGAGAAAGGGGGGGAATGATCTTTAGATGGCAGCAGCACGGCCGATTGAAGATTTCATCGCGCTCAGCCGGAGACGAGGACGGAGTTACCGAGGGAGTTACTGGACTAGTACATATGTGGTGTAGTGGACCAGCCCGATGTGACTTACATAACCCTTCCGGTCAGCCAACCAGTAGCGGTTTAGAGGTCATCTCTCCGGTTAGAACCAGCTTTGTGATTGGCCCGGAAGTTCTACATTAGGCGGAGATATAGAATTTATCTTCTTAAGTATCATATAGTTATATCATTATAAATACCAAATAATGCAAGATAGAGGTTGTCTATGTACTTGCTGTACATGTATATGCAAGCACCGTTTAGGTATGTACTGGCAAGTTGCAACTTATGTGGTACTATATTATATTTTTATACGATCTAGAGACGTCAACCCAGCTATCATACCTAAGAGAGTAAATACAGGTCCACAAAACACCTAGGTATTTTTATAATGGGACAATCAATATACATTTATCCTATGAAGACTTCATGTCGGAGTACAACTGACTGCGTAATCATACATCCCGCCCCACTCCGCCATTTACAAAACCGAACAAAGTAGGTATGAGAGGGATCATCGTGCTTAATTGTACTGCATATATGTTGCTGTCGAGTTGAATTTTAGATTGCCTTTGATCACCTTATCAACTGCAGCCAAGAAATCCTTCTCCGTTGTGACCTTCCGTCGCGCTCGGATAGCGAACATGCCTGCCTCCGTGGCCACACTACGCAGTTCCGCCCCCGTCGCATTCGGACACAATCGCGAGATCAGTTCCCATCGGATGTCTCGTTCAACTGACATACTCTTCGCATGAATTCGAAGGATGTTTGCTCGGCCCTCCATGTCGGGTAGAGAGAATTCGATTTTCCGGTCAATTCGTCCAGGACGCATCAGTGCTGGGTCCAAGGTTGACGGTCGGTTAGTCGCAAACATGACCTTAATATTCCCACGCGAGTCAAATCCGTCCAGCTGAGTAATCAGCTCTAGCATAGTTCGTTGAACCTCATTGTCACCACCTGCTCCGTCGTCAAACCGGGCTCCTCCGATGGCGTCGATTTCATCAAAGAAGATGATGCACGCCTTCTTCGTTCGTGCCATCTCGAACAACTCCCGAACCATGCGAGCGCCTTCGCCTACATACTTCTGAACTAACTCACTGCCGATGACCCGGATAAACGTGGCATCCGTGCGATTCGCCACGGCCCTTGCGCAAAGTGTCTTGCCTGTCCCGGGAGGACCGTAAAGGAGAGCGCCTTTGGGGGGATCAATACCAAGGCTAACGAAGCGCTCGGGGGAAAGTAGAGGCATTTCTACAACTTCTCTCAACTTTTCAATTTGTTCTTTACTCCCCCCAACATCTCCATAAGTCACATCCGGTTTGTCTTCAACAGTCATCATCGTAACGCTAGGATCTATCTTGGGCGGAAGGGGCAATAGGATCTGGTACTTGTTTCGGTCGACACTGGGTCATCTTAGTCCGAATACTAGAAATACATGGGAAAAACGCAACATACCCAACTCGCATACCCTCTTCGATATCTGTTGGGCTGACCCGTTCACCGAGATTCACAACGAACTTAGCAATCTGTTTGACGTTGATAACATATTTGCTTTTTTCAGGATCCTTTTCATCCTGGATGATTTTAGTGCAGCGCGCGACTTGCAGAGGTTGCTCTTCTGCCATACGTTGGCGGTCCGCTGCGATGTCCCAAAGGTGTGGTGGTGCGAGGCCAGTATCGGATTCCTAGTCGCATTAGATCCCTCTAGAAATAGGAGTCATAGAATCACACTACCTTGACACCTATTTTCTCATTTACGCTTGCCTGCTTCTCTTTGATCTGCTTTTCAAGCTGCTTCAGGGCAGCAGCATAGGGAGCTGCGCCGTAAGTCTTTAGAACATGGATATCACTAAGGAGGAAGTTAGGACGTTCTTTGAAAGTGAGCATCCTGAAGGAATCGACGGCTCACTCATCCGTAAGAGGCGTGATCTTCTTCTCGGGAATCTCATCATCAGCGAAGTTCTTGCGGTACTTATCCCAATCAGCCCCTGTGGCGCTGGGCATGTTTGCGCTTTTCGGAGGGCAGGTAAATATCCGAGAGACGGGGGTTATCGAAGGAAAGAGATGTGACAGTGATTCACGGGAAGAGCCGAACAGTAAAGAGAAGTGAAGGGTATTGGATTTTTGTCATCAATAATAATAAAATCATATGTCCATAGTAAAAAAAAGTCTACGAACATGAGGGAGTGTCATATGTAATAATAAAAGTCCTTTAAACGTTTCCCATAATTATCCGGGTTTATGTCGAGCTGTCCCCGACGCTAGTGATGCCAAGCCCTTGAGCATCATCCACACCTTCGACTACTATAGTACATTGTTTTTTTCTTATTTTTTTGTTTCCCTTTTTTTTTGGATCAGATACCCATTCTCCCTGTCATTTTACTTTCACGGTGATCGTGGAGGGCCTCGCGAGGAAGATGGCCACCGCACTTGGTACCCAGGAAGGTGCTAGGAATAATGCCTTCAAGGTTGGTATAGCTATACTACACTTTCGTTGAGTACTTGCAGTTCTCTGATGATATGTAGGATAAAGAAAAGCCTATGGCGGTCCGCACCGCTAATATTCTGGCAGCCCGAGGTGCGTTCGTGTCGATCAGATTGATATGTATATAAGCTCTCTAACTTGATTCTAGCCGTTGCGGACGCGATCCGGACGGTAAATACTGCGCTATCCTGCTGAATGAAGGGGGTGGGGGCTAATGAGAGAACAGTCTTTGGGGCCTAGGGGTATGGATAAAATGGTATGCTTGAAGCAAATGTCTGATGTCTTATATCTTATTGCTCCCGCTCATTTTTTTCCGATAGATTCAAACGGGCAAAGGGAATACCATCATCGTTCGTCACCCCGTTCCTTTGGCTTGCGAATTCGACACTGACTGGAGAAGACCAATGATGGAAATACGATGTTGAAAAGTATGAGTGTTATGCACCCTGCAGCCAAGATGCTAGTCGACCTCAGTGCAGCTCAAGATATAGAAGCGGGCGATGGTACGACTTCTGTTGTTGTCATTGCAGGTAGTCTCCTTGGTGCTTCCGATCGGCTTCTCGGAAAGGGTAGGGCGCCTTGATCATTATATGGTTGTGAAATCAACTGAAAATTTCAGGAATCCACCCGACAATCATATCGGAGTCTTTCCAACGAGCTTCTGTTGCGGCTGTTGAAGTGCTTCATGGCATGTCACTTCCCATTTCCCTTTCGGATCGTACTACCTTGCTACAGGCCGCATCGACCTCTTTATCGTCTAAAATTGTGTCGCAGCATTCAAGCCTCCTAGGACCAATCGCAGTCGATTCAGTACTCAAAGTTATTGACCCTAAAACTGCAGATAATGTTGACTTGAGAAATGTTCGGATAATCAAGAAGGTTGGCGGTACAATTGAGGATAGTGAAATGGTGGATGGACTTGTTTTGAATCAATCGGTTATCAAGAGTGGAGGCGGTCCCACCAGAATAGAGAAGGCTCGGATAGGCCTCATCCAATTTCAACTAAGTCCACCGAAACCGGATGTACGTCATCATCTACTTCTCAGTGGTTTTATATTGACACGGGCTGCAGATGGAGAACCAGATTGTTGTGAATGATTATCGGCAGATGGATAAGATCCTGAAAGAGGAGCGTCAATATCTGCTTAACATGGTCAAGAAAATTTCGAAGACAAAATGCAATATTTTGCTTATCCAGAAATCCATCCTTCGTGATGCCGTCAATGACTTATCTCTTCATTTCCTTTCTCGACTCAAGATCCTTGCAGTCAAAGACATCGAACGCGATGAGGTCGAATTCCTCTGCAAGAGTCTGGGTTGCAAGCCTATCGCCAATATCGACTCATTCACTGAAGACAAGCTCGCCACAGCAGATCTGGTTGAGGAAGTTCAGTCTTCTGGTGCGCGATATGTTAAGATCACGGGCATCAAATCTGCAGCGGCCGCGAACCAGACTGTCTCGATTGTGGCCCGCGGTGCTAACTCTCTCATTTTGGACGAGGCGGAGCGCTCACTGCACGATGCACTTTGCGTGATTCGGTGCCTCGTTAAGAAGCGCGCTTTGATCGCTGGGGGCGGCGCGCCCGAGATTGAGATTTCCCATGCGCTAAGCATGCATGCACGAGAGCTCACTGGTACCGAAGCCATTTGCTGGAAAGCCTTCGCGGAGGCAATGGAAGTCATCCCTACTACCTTGGCAGAAAACGCGGGTTTGAATTCGATTAAAGTGGTCACTGATCTACGCCACCGACATGCCCAAGGTGAAAAGAATGCCGGTGTTAGTATCCGCAGTGGTGGAGTCAAAGATAATATAACAGAGGAGAATGTTCTGCAGCCTCTCTTGGTGAGCACTAGTGCTATTGAGCTTGCAGCGGAAACGGTTAAGATGATTCTAAGGATCGATGACATAGCTTTGTCAAGATGAGATCAGAAAAAATAAAATAAAACAATATATCAAATTCAATGTGTGTTATATGCCGGCCATTGATGCAGAAAGATTACAGGTCAGATTGCGTATTAGGATTTTCCTTTTACGGTAGATCATTAAACATCGTAATGATTTCCTGCTTAATGCTGCCCTTCCGAGAAGTCTTCGAAGATATTGAAAGTAACATGCATGGCCTTTGGATATTTAGTACTCTTCATGAGTAGTCAAGTATATATACTATGATATTTATAGTACATGACTAACTATAGTATTTTAGTGTGAGTTAACTAACATCTTGAGCCAAGATTCTAACTAAATTCAGTTAATGTTTTTGATTAGTCATTATTGCTAAGCGATATTATCGATTCCTCAGTTACCGGTATAGTAGCGGTAAATGACTGGTCATTATGGGTCCCGTGCTGAGTGATCCAACGGCAAGCCTCTTCCGCTCCTTCCGGGAGACAGATATGGAAAAAAGGGCGGCAACCTGGTTATTTGATCACCGTTTCTATATAAACCGTCATAGAGAATACCGCGTGCTAATGGCGTTGTGTTGAGAAGAAGTGTCACGTTGTTGATAAATATTATTTATATTTCAGCAGAGCTCGGACGACACCGCTAGCTCCACACTAGCGATGCGCGAACAATATCTAGTACAAAATAGGCTTAGATCAGCGGACGGCATTGGCAGTCTTTCCGCTGTTATGATTGGTTGGATTTGTAATAGTTTCGTTCGTGGCTTTTGTTAGTATGTGGAACTAAATATGGGTGGCTGCAAAAAGGCTCCTGCCATTTTTGAGGTCACTGGAAATAGAATAATAAATTTCAATTGTCAGAGCAACGATTCAAATGATCACGGTTGGATTTCTGAGCTTGGGGCTTAATCGTTTTTGTGCGATTAACGAAATGTCAGCGAACCGTCAAAGCGGGGCGGGGCGTTGCATATGATATATTATATTATATCATCTTATTATATATATATATATATATACATCTTATTATACGAGTAAAAATACTTAGTTATGTATCATTTTATTAGTAAAATTATTATAATACTTATGATAGGTGCCAAGTCCCTGTTTTGCTTCAACTCGAGCCTCAGCCCCCAAGTGACTGCCCCCTGATCAGTGATGTGCACTCTGCAATCAATCCATTCCCTCTTCATTCAGTATCTCAACTCGAGCATATCTACGATATGGTCACCTGAAATTCTGAAGGCAACTCTTCATATGACCCTGTGGATCTTTTCCTCCTCGCCATCGAGGTGCAGCTACAATTCTTTATGCTAGGTTAGACCTTCGACTTTTCCGAGGAAGGCGGCGGTTCCTTGTGCATTTCAGAGTTCCAGTCTCCCAGATCGGTGTATGAGAGAGCGCCGAAAGAATGGGCAAGGACGGCGCAAGCAATAGCGAGGATGAATCATTGCCTCTTACTTATGATACCCCTCCATTCTTCAACCGCCGGGCCTCAGAGGACTCGTTGTCCTCTGACGATTCCTTATACGTCGATGAGATCAACGGCATCACCAGTACGTCGCGACCGATATTGAAGGATCCCCGGGGAAACAGGCAGTATCTTGACTCTGAAAATGTGGGATCGGAGGTAGGGGATACCATCCTGCACATCGCGAGCAGGAAGGCTAAAGGAAGGACACGCCTGGTTATCTGGATAGTGAGCATAATATGTATAGGCATCTGGCTGACTTCGTTCTTCTTTCTCTTGAGGCAACATGGTGTAGATGATGCTGCGACTGAATCCACCATCGCTGTTCACGAAACAAGCTACAGTCAACGTTTGACTCTGGATCAGGTCCTGGATGGTGCATGGTCACCGAAAAAGCATTCCATTTCTTGGATTGCGGGCCCGAACGGTGAAGATGGTCTATTGCTTGAGCAAGACCAACGAAGCGAAAAAGGATATTTACGCGTTGAAGATATCCGTGATCGCAAGGACGGAACAAAGCACAAGAACACGAGGGTGTTGATGGAGTCAAGTACTATCTTCTCTGATAATCATCCTATCATACCTGCGAGGGTCTGGCCCAGTCCAGATTTCACCAATGTCCTTGTCATGTCTGACGAGGAGAAGAATTGGCGGCATTCATTCACCGGCAGATATTGGCTTTTTAACGTCAAATCGCAGAAAGCCGAGCCTCTGCTTCCTGATGACCCTGGTGCACGAATTCAGCTTGCTTCTTGGTCGCCCCGATCTGATGCGATAGCATTCACCCGGGGGAACAACATGTATCTACGTAAGCTGTCTTCCAAGAAGGTTATTGCAATTACGAGGGATGGGGGAAAAGATTTGTTTTATGGTATTCCCGATTGGGTCTATGAGGAAGAGGTCTTTGCTGGGAATAGCGTCACCTGGTGGTCAAGGGATGGGAGGTATATTTCCTTCCTCCGTACGAATGAATCTATGGTTCCTGAATATCCCGTACAATACTTTATGTCGAGGCCGTCTGGAAAGCGCCCACCTCCTGGGTTTGAAAACTATCCTGAGGTTAGGCAGATCAAGTACCCGAAATCCGGTTCTCCAAATCCTCTTGTCGACTTACAGGTTTATGATATTGAAAAGAACGATGTCTTCACCGTTGACTTGTCCCAAGGCTTTGCAGACGAGAATCGTATCATTATTGATGTGATCTGGGCGTCAAAGGGACAAGTTCTCGTCCGGGAAACCAATCGAGAGAGCGATGTCTTAAAGGTGATACTCGTTGACATGAATACGAGATCTGGTGAGGTTGTTAGGTCGCATGATATCGCAAGCTTGGATGGTGGTTGGATTGAACCGTCTCAATCAACGAGATACATCCCTGCTGATCCCAATAATGGGCGCCCATACGACGGATACATAGACACCGTGATTCATGGAGGTTATTCCCACTTGGCATATTTTGCACCATTAAATAACAGCGCTGCCCGTTTCCTAACATCCGGTGAATGGGAGGTTGTAGACGCTCCTTCAGCTGTTGACCTCAAGAAAGGGTTGGTCTACTTCGTTGGCACACAAAACTCTCCAACGCAACGTCATGTATACAGTGTTAAGCTGGACGGAACCGACCTCAATTCCGTGACAGACACGTCCAAAGCCGGCTTTTATGGGGCGTCATTTTCTCAAGCAGCCGGATATACTTTACTTAGCTATTATGGTCCTTCAATACCTTGGCAGAAAGTGGTCAGCACACCTAGTAGCGAGGACGTGTACGATGAGCTGATTGAAGACAATCCAAAGCTGTCTGAGATGGTCGACACTTACGCCCTCCCTGTGGAGATTTACCAGACTGTCACTATTGACGGCTTTTCACTCCAGGTCGTCGAGCGTCGCCCTCCGCATTTCAACCCGGCGAGGAGATATCCAGTGCTTTTCTACGTTTACGGTGGTCCAGGTTCCCAAGAAGTGGATCGTAAATTCAATGTCGACTTTCAGTCGTATGTTGCGTCGGGCTTGGGTTACATCGTAGTCACAGTAGATGGCAGGGGGACGGGTTACAGCGGACGAGAATTTAGATGCATCGTGCGAGGCAATCTTGGTTATTATGAGGCTCACGATCAGATCGAGACAGCCAAGCTCTGGGCAAAGAAGGATTATGTGGATGAAACCAGGATGGCAATATGGGGATGGAGCTACGGTGGATTCATGGCCCTAAAGACTCTTGAGCAAGATGCTGGCCAGACATTTCGGTACGGAATGGCTGTAGCACCCGTCACTGATTGGCGATACTATGGTAAATATCCCTTCTAGTAAGAAAAATTTTTTTCCTTTTCCAATTGTTGCTAATTATTCTGTTTTGAAGATTCGATTTATACAGAGCGCTACATGCGCATGCCGCAGCACAACCCTGCGGGTTATGACCACACATCCATCTCTAATATGACCGCACTGCGGCAAAGTGTGCGCTTCCTCTTCATGCATGGCGTTGCTGATGATAATGTGCACATGCAAAATTCCCTTAAGCTGATTGACGACCTTGACCTGGCAAACGTGGAAAATTATGATGTACACGTATTTCCAGACTCAGACCACAGCATCGTTTTTCATAATGGGCATAGAATCGTCTATGAGCGTAAGTCTCTTTCTCCTGGGATTTTGAAATTATAAATTGTATCCACTGCCTACTTTTCTACCCCTAAGTACCCTATCCAGATGAGGAACAAGCTGATATAATTCAAAATGAAGGCCTTTCCAATTGGATTGTGAATGCATTTAATGGCGAATGGCACCGCATCTCGAATCCAGAACCAAGCTCAGCTCCCTGGCGATTTCTTAAACGGATAGCAGCGCCCTTTAGATAGTGTTGTTTTGTCATACCCCAGGTTTGGGTAATGATAGAAATCACTATGGCTGCTACATTTGTCAATCTACATGCAAATCATATCAACGACTTGGATTCAATGTTGATACTCGGAAATGTATTTTCGAGACGTGGACTAAGCTATCGAGAGCTACAAATCTTTTACGATATATAGGTGTACGTGTCTGTATCTATCGTCTTCCTCGTCATCTTTCATTTTGATTATGTGACGTTACACATTATTACTATTGTTATTATTATTAATTATACACCGCTTGGCCTCCGACCGTCTGGCCCATCCCTCCATATGTATAACCATGATAATAGAAGGAGTGAAGCTTTTCAGGGCTCTTCACGGGCCCGCGGGATGAAAACTCTCCTTCCCCTGTACTGTACATACCTTATTCACCTAATTACCTTGTCATAAAAGCTATCAATACCCACAGTTACGATGGGCCGACCCCTAACTCAATTCATCCGTTTGACCTTCGGCTACTGAGCTCGGCGTCTATTCTTTTTAATATGTAGTACCTACCTCAATTAGTAACCTTCCTCTTCCTCGTTTAGGGCCAGCCCTGTGCCGCAGCCCTAGACGATGAGATCGACTTGACCATGCCCTTAGCTTGAAAATTAGGTAGGTAGCAAGCAGTGAATAACTGGAAATTTAATCAGGCCGGAAGGTGTAGTGTAGCAACGACTACTAGTTGTATGACTCCGAATCCCGATGTAACTATGTCATGAAAGAACAGAGTACTCGGCGTCAAAGGGTTCTGGGCCATTGATGCCACGATTATGTCTTGCTGCTATATTGAAGTCGCTATACTACCTACTTGATATAAACTATGGTATAACGAGGACAACACCTTAGTTGTTCAGTGATATGAAAGAGTTGCTGCGGGGCTACGGCCTATGGTGACTATTGTTGGAGCAATTCCTGATATTTAGTATAAAACTTAGTAAGATGTAGTTGGGCACCTGCCATATTTATTATTATATTATGTACCTAGTATACAGGTAGTTGGATCATAACTATGTCGCTAATATATCAATCAGGATAGATAACCTTCTCTGATTGTATTATGAATAGGTAATATTACTAGTACATACATGATATTTTAGACGTTATGGTCAGATCATTAAGATAAATAGATGTCCTGTACAGCCGCGAGCAATGATAGATGAGAAATATTACAGAAATCCCAAGGAACCACACAACAGCACTTACTCGTCTGTTAGATGAGAATGGAAGGTAGAGAATGGGAAGGGGGTTAATACTAGTAGTATAGAGGTCATACGGCATCATGTACTCGGTCTTTCTTCATTACTCCTTTGGGAATTCCAAAAATCCTCTCTCATGATAGTACTCACATCTGAGTTGCGATACTGACGCAGCTCCTCGCGTCGAAGGCTTCGGAAGAGATCTCTACCCATCGGGGATGTTCCACGGCTGGAACTTTGGCCGTTGTGGCTCGAGGGTGAGTTCCAGTCCGCTGGGAATGGTCCTAGGTCTAGCGAAGAGCGGCTAGAATTGATGATTTCCCCGGTAGAATGCCGTGGTGCAAACACGGGCAAATAGCTTTTGTGTGGAAGACGAAGCCCAGCCTCGATGTCAACTGAACTGGGACGACTATCGTTCGACCGTAGGGAGATAACATCATCGTGTGTGGAGAATCTGGTGGTCGATGTGAATGTGGATGACAGAGCTGAAGAAGCCGAAGAGCGCCATGAGGCGATAGCACTGTGGGGGATAGTATTGAACTCACCCACCATGGGAGTCGTAGCCCCAGGCTCAGTGGGGATGAGAGTTGATGAGTCTGTGGACTCTGCAGCGACGCTCTTGGACATAGTCTTATAAGATTTGCCGATCCATAGCATCTGCTCATGCTCACGCAAGTAACGGGCGCCACTAAATGATTTCTGTACGATTCTTCTTGTCATCATACCAAGTTTTCTTCGCTGGTTGCTCTTTTCGTACATACGCCGAGTGATTATGGAGACATCCTCTGGAGAAGGAGAAGACGTCAGAACAGGGGCAGGTTCAGTATCATCGGCATACTGGCTCCATTCTCCTAGCAGAGCAAGCATTTCGATCTGTGCTCGTGCGAGCGCTTGAGCATCATTGGGCGCGACTACCGCGCTAAATCGTGAGAAGTCATCGGGATCGCTTAGAACACGCAATGAAGCCCCAACGTCAGTACAAACAACGGGTGCTCCAGTTAATGCCGCTTCTCCGAGAGCCAATGGCAAGCCTTCCGATAGAGACGAGTTTAGGAATAGCCATGTGTTTTCTAGCACCATCATCGGATCTGCTGTTCCACGAAGTGTGACTCTGCCTCGAAGACCCTTTGAAGCGATGAGCTCTTGACATTCTGTTGAATACGTTGGGGCCTTATCGATTGCCCCATAAATGTCGAGGTGGTAATCATCAAATCTCCATTGATTGATGATTAGATCGGCAGCAAGAATTGCGATTTTAATGTCTTTAGCGTACCAAACATGCGACAACATAGTTACAGTGGGCCGTTGAGACTTGATCTCCTTAACAGGAGCAAATTTTTGCATATCAGTAATCCCATTGACCACAGGGTCAACCTTCCGGCGGAAGCTATTCCGATGTTCGAGAGCTCCCTCACATGTACCAATCTCGACCTCCCATCCTGGATTAAAGAAATCAGCACAGGGGGAGATGATATCAGCGTGGTGCAAAATGATGACAGATGTCAACCGCAACAAACCGAGCAATGCATTCCGAACAAATGGGGGAAGTTTGCAAAGAGCAGAAGATAAGCAGATGTTGGTCTCACGCCAGCTTATAGCATGATCCCAAATCTGTAGTGTGCATTTTCGCTTAATTTTACAAACCACCCCATAGGAAGCGCTTGCGCTATGGTGTGACGCTTGAAATACGGCTGGAAGCTTCTCTGGCAGAGGAATTGAGAAGATAAATAGGTACCTGAACCAGAGCTCCAAAGCCGTGTCTAGGTGGCCGAGCGTGGGCAGCTCTGTTTCAAACCATTCAGATGAGGGCCTTGAATTTGGCATCTCTTGTGTTAGCCATAATTCACGCCAAGTTCCCTTGACAACATCACTGGTCCATACTTGACTCCAATGCCTGAACGAGTCAAAGTAAGTGTTGAGATTTACCAAGGCTCTTGTAGCCTGTCTTATTTCCGCATTCGAGAGCCTAATAGCACGAGCGCCTTTTACTAGTGCAGTTAGGATTGGTAGGAAGTTCATTCTAATGTCCAATTCCGTGGCAGAGGTAATCTGATCATCAACCTGTGAGTTCAGCTTGTTTTTAAGAAGTCCATGGGTCGGGTTAAGGAAATCAAGGCCCCAGAGAGCGATGACCTTGAGAGACTGGACGTTTTGCTCTGTCTGGTGCTTGGGAATACCAAAATCATGGGCAGCCTCACAAATCATGTGCCATTTGATCGTTCTGAGGGAGTTGATCATATCCCGTCGACATGCAGAGACACCACCTCCTTCATTCGGCCAGGTGCCATTATCGGAAGCGACAACATGAAGAGTATTGTCTGTATCGAGGCCGAAGTCCTCAGACCTCGTAAAGACGACAGCATCACCTCCGGGGCCAAAATTGAGGAGATCTCCCATCCTAACTGCTAATGATGTCCAACTGGAGATACTGTCATCTAGATCTGCACTGGCCATAATGGCGTCCGCATGCAGCTCGAAATATTTCCTTGCGGCAACAAGGTTGCCTCGATTACGACTGCGCCAGTATGGGGCGAGGACCTTATCGCGCCTCAGCAGTTTTTCGTCCATCCACTGCACAATAACCCCGTCAAAGTCCGGTCGTTCTTTCCAAGCTTTCCAGACCAGTGAACGAGCGCGGGATGTTGAGATTGGGAATCGTTGTTTACCGAAACCAGGAAGACATGAGAAGATATTTGCGCTGGGGTTATTACTGAAGAATAGAGGGTTGTCATATACGAAGCTTGTGTTCTTTGGCTTGGTAAGAACTCCAAGGTGGTCGAATTCAATCATAGGCGGTGTCTGGACCTTCTGGCCATTTAGAGACGTGAAAACCGTCGGATGAAATTTATGATCATATAACCAACGGCATTCATAGACATCTGGGCCCTGCACGAAGGTGGCTTCTGTTACCTTTGAATGAGGGATCCACCGGTCTACCTTCTCTGGACGACGTCGGGGAGGCGCACACCAGGAGACAGTGCAGCTCATGTGGCTAAGAACGAACTCAGCTCGGAGCAGTTCGTCACCAGATCGGGGATTCTTCCGGTAGTGATATTTAAAGCGGATTAAGTTCCCATCTTTAATATACGACCCGGCCGCAATGAGGCCTTTGCGGTTATACAAAACGCTTTGAAGACTGTCTTTTCCATGCACACAACGCCGCCCTAACGGGAGTTTTTGGATAGCTCCCTTTAGAAGGCCGGAATTCTTCTTCTCAGAATTTCGATAATCATAATGATATTCGTTGAGTGCCTTGCCTTTCTCAAACTCCTCTCTAACGAGAAGAAGCATCTCTTTTGAGTACGTGTTAACATATTTGAGATGTTTTGTGTCTTTAGGCTCTGCCTTATGTTCACCAGTGTAGTGATACATCTTGAATCCTCCATCTAAATCAGTGCGTTTGAAGGCAGTGAAGATACCATCCGGGCCTTGAATAACAACTTTGTCATGCTTGATATTAATGATCATTCCCTTAGTCTCATTCCATAGTCGCTCCACATTCCCACGGCCATGAAACAAGAAGAATCTTAATACAAGATCTTGCGCGAAGTTGGCGTACACCCATAGCATGTTTAAAACAAACACTATCGGAACGCGGGCAAATTCAGGGTAACCGCTCATGACGTAGTCAAATTCCCTTTGAAACTCCAGATCAGCGACCATGGCGATAACAAGGAATTTGATACTAGATCCGATTTGACGGCGGATATAACGCAGCGCTTTCTTGAACAATGAATCATGAACTGGAAAGTCAGTGATATAGCTCGCCCTTCCGGCTTTCTTCGGTTGAGTGACCTCAACCAAACTCGGCTGTGCGTGGTCCAGAACTGTGAACGCGACTGCAGCGCCCAGATTGCAGCGTGCCAGGTGGATCTCAAGATCTTTGGTGTCGAATCTGCAGAGGCACTGTTGTAACCATTGCCACTCTTTATCAGACACTTTGCATGCCTGGCCTAAGCAGCGGTTTAAGAGTAAGACGCGAATTTCCTTCGGCAGGTTGTCCCAGTCTGTGTTACATTTAAATCCGAAACATAAGTGTTTGAGAAGTTCACTCTTCGCCCATTTGACGATTATCGATATGTCTGACTCTTCTCTCAGCTGACATGCCATTGTTTCGGTGACACCAGCGGTTACCAAAGACTCGCAAAGAATTGCGTGCTCATGCGGAATTTCTAGCAATGCCTCAGCCGCTGCGTGAATCAGGGTTTCTGCGATTGCCTTGGCGTTTTCACTGGCATCTAGACTGCTATTAAACGCTTGACTGATGCCGATTAAGATTCTTAACCGGTCATTACCGACACAACTTAGCGCTCGAATTCCAGACTCCAAGTGGTCGCGGTGAACAAGCTCAATCGAAACACTACCATTTTCCCAAGCGGTAATAGCCCAGTTGACAAGATTGTCACAAGTCGGGAAAGCATCTATGATGCTTTGCTCCGCTTTTCGCGCCAGAAGGGCGGACTTAACTTCTAGACTGAGGGCGGTTTGTGGATTGAGAAGAAGGCGAGAGCCACCCGTTTTCACCAACAGATGCTCAAACATTGTTTGTAGCTCCTGCTGAGACCATTCTTCATCCACCCAGGGCGCGATGTATGCATGGAAGCTCATCCCAAGCTCCACCGCTGACCTCATTCTCTTCGGCATGCCCATTTTGGCGTGCCGCAAAGCAAGAATTGCCGCGGTCCAAGTTGCAACAGCAAGGCTGATGACAGAAGAATAGGGGAAATTGGGAAATGAGACCCGAATACCGATTCCAACCGGCAGTCCGATAATGATCGCGATGAGAAGTGACCCCAATGTGTCAGATCCACAGAAAATTTTAGTATATTGGTACCAAAGGAGACCCGTGTAGGCAAAGACGTAGGCGAAGAATATAATCACAGATTGTAAGGATTCTTCAAAAGCCCAGATAAGACTGGTTGCTAGAGCGAAGCTCCATGAGTGCCACATAAGCCATTTAAAAAGCGTGAGCCAATATGCCTGCCGTTTCATTTTAACATCCTCTTTTTGCATAGCTCGGATCTCATTCGCCGTCTTAACGGCAATAGGGACACGTTTCCCGAGCAGATCGTGCAAACCCTGTGCCTTGGTGTCGATGAGCACTGCGCCAATCAGGTAGTAAGCCAGTCCAAGTCCTACCGCCATACGCGATGAGTCCGTAATTGATGGTGAGAGACCGATAAGGTTCCCACCACAGAAGAGTTCGACCCATTTGTCTAAAAGAGCAACGATGAAGTACCCGACGGTGCATCCAATCTCATCGCTTGCTTGACGCCAGTGAATAAATGCATTGTGGAGACGAATGCCTTTCTGAGCATTCCGCAGTGTATCTAACGCTACCTTCGTTTGAATATTCCAGGATGAACTGAAAGGGATGGGACGAGGAACGTCAGCATATCTAGAATACCAGCCTAACAGGAAATTTGTTGAGTCCCAATCTCGTGAAAGCTCGAAGACAAGTTTATCCTCTGTTGCTTTCGAGAAGATACTCCTGTTTCTCTCGGCGAAAACGGCATCCTGAAGAGCATCCCTTGCAAGCTTGAGAGCAGCGGGGTCACTTAATTTCTCCAACCTCTTCTCGTCATTTCCGGCAAAAGTTGACAGGTACCACTCTCGAATTTCGGTATCGCTTGTTTTACGGATGGTCTGATACCAGGTTGCCCAGTGAAAGATGGAAGACCTAAGAGCCAAGAATAGAAGGCCAAGAAAGGCGTAAATTGTAATGAGATAGATAATGATGTCATGGCCGACAAACATGGTCACAATAGGTGAAATAAAAAGAACCGGGACGCAAGCGATGACTATTTTTCTGCCAGAAAGAAAGGAGGTCCCAGGATAATTAATGCAAGAAATAGTAGCGAAGAGTGATAGATACGCCGTGAGTGCAATGAAATAAAGGTAGAATACAATCCCAGCGAGTGGCCCATTGACACAGGAGATTGCGATGAATCCGACCAAGCCTCCAGCAATAGTGAATGCAAGCGCGGCTATGAGCCTGACTAGAATGAACATGTTCATCGCGGAAAAGGCCATTGAAATGAGATAGTACGAGCCTCCAGATGTAATCCACGTACCGACTGCACCAGATAGTAAAAGAGATATCATTAACCCAATTGTGGCGCTTTGCTGCTCATCATATGTCATGAAAGCAGAGAGATACAACCCTCGGCCCGTAAATGTTAGGAGGGTTATATCAATCAATGCTGGGATTGAAAAGACACTGAGAAATGTGAACTTCTGATAGGCAGGCATGGGCTTTACGGTGTCGTCGGGGTTGACGTCGATTTGTGCCCCAGCGTACGCGGTTGCGAATTCCGGAGCGCCGTTCACCCAGTTAGGTGGGGGGTGCTCGTTATAATATGATCGAAAACGACTGGACAGTAATTTTCCGAAAACGCTAGGAGATATGCCAAAGTATGCCTCACATCGGGATCCAAGAGCGAATGACTCAGCGAATGCAGCCGCCTGATCAGACTGATCATTGAACAGTGGATTTCGATCTGTCACTTCGGCATAAATTTCGTCGAACGCGCCCTTCTTGAAAGCGCAGAACAATGAGAGCGCTATTATGTCTATGTGTACATTAATATATCCCTCTTGGATTAAACCGGATAAAGCCTCAGAGATGCTGGCAAGATCACCCTCTCTTCGTTCCCTCAGAATTTGGGGTAATATAGAATCAGCCTCGGCGAAGAATGCAAGGCAAGCCTGGAGTGACGGGTGTTGACAGCCCTGCTCGCGGTACCATTTGATCCTCGACTCAATCAAAAGATCGGATGTGACCTTGCCGCTCAGATAGCCAACTGAATGGAGCTCTTTGAGTTGGGATAGAGACGTCTCCTCGATCAGCTTCTTCTGAATATAGACGCAGATCGCCTCGGATAGTTTGGATCTTGTCTCTGTTAATGTGAGATGTCGCAGATAGAGGAGACATTCTTCTGTAGTTAACATGTCGATATCTTGAACTAGACGACGGGGGAGCTCGGTCTCCGCCACAACATTATTTGACCATCGAGCGAAAATGGTTTCGACCTCAAAGCAAACATGGCGAGGGAAGCCTTTGCTAGATATGAAAGAGTGGAGAACAGTTCCAACAAGGCCTTGGGCTTGCTTTGAGACAAAAATTTCAATCCCATCATGGTCCGTCTGATACACGGCCCAGAAGCGAGCGTCAGGATTTTTCCGAAAACCAGAGTCCAAGCCCAAGTAGACACGTAGGCAGTTTTGTGACGCCATAGAGCCAAGCTCTTTCAC
Organism: Pseudotulostoma volvatum; assembly: GCA_019804575.2. Taxonomy (NCBI): domain Eukaryota; kingdom Fungi; phylum Ascomycota; class Eurotiomycetes; order Eurotiales; family Elaphomycetaceae; genus Pseudotulostoma; species Pseudotulostoma volvatum. Next base: position 22,527 of record JAHQZX020004317.1, read on the forward strand.
CGCTGCGACGACCTGAGGTGCATCGGCCCAATTTGGTTGAAGGAAGTCATCATGGAACCGCTCGAGGAGTTCGCCAAGGCTCTGGAGCTGAGGAGAAGCAACCGGGTGGAGTAATCCCAAAATTTTCAATCGTTGCTGAGACTGTAGAATCTCTGAAAAAGTATTTGAGCAGGCCTCCGAGCCGAGCGGGAAGCAACCAAGGCCATCGTATTCGATTCCAAAACTCGACACGGATAACGGATTCCCCTGTGATTTAAGTTGGGTAACCCATCCGGGGGGTTCACGCAACGTCAATTGCAACCCACCCTCCTCTGGTGGGTCATACACTGCGGAGGTTAAAACATCTTTAAGACTAGGGAATAAGGACATGAGAGTCTTCCACTGGGTTCGATCATGGGCGTCGCTCGAGATGTTAGTATTTGAGCGCCAGATCTCATGTGCTTTCATAATCTCAGCTTGTTTCAACCAACTGAAGGCCGAAAGCGGCTCAAGAATTTTGAAGTTTACCGATGCATCTGTTAAGGCCGATTCCGAGCCTACCCAGGCAATGGCACTGTAGAAATTGCACCATTGCAGGCTCCTGCGTACCACTGCGTTGGATGGCGAAACCGCATCATCCACCGTTTCCCACGCCATCACGACAAAGTCTCGAAGACATGCTTCTGAAACGAAAGCTTTTATGGTGTTGCGTAGGTTGGTCATCTGGAAATAGTCCCTTTTATCTCCATTGCGTAGGATGCTGGCGTTTCTGATAACCAGACCTGAAACGGCATCCATCTTTAGTATCTTTCTATCCGGGAGATAATGGGGGGGTTCTGTTTCCAGATACACGCATAAGCCGAGCTCCTTGATAATCTCTATCAAGCTTTTCAAAACTGGCCCGTTTAATTTATTTTCCCAGCCTGCCAGAAGGACGCCGCTATAATTTGTTCCACGAAACGCGCGTGCCAATGTATCAGCAACTTTGTCTACCGCCCATGGCGTTGAATCATCCGCCGAAATCATCCAGTCCAGGGGAAATCTCCCGAATACCTGCAGCTCGCCGACATCACGAATAGCGTCACGGACTCCTTCTTGGAAAGGATCAACGATCAAGAGGTCCCATTGATTCATAAGTTTCGCTTGAGCATCAGATGGGGGCGTCTCAAATTTCCCGAGGTAGACTCCGAACGATAAAGGCTTCCGTTTCACGGGGCGATCAGCGGATAGATCTAACTGTAATCTTGAGAAACTAGCGAGGTGGCTGGCGACTATTCTGGGCACGGTTATCGAGGGCCGCCGTGACTATACGGAGTAAGCCAATCACGTCTAGGACAGAGTTCTTAAGGATATAAACACACCTTCCATGCTCGAAGGAGCTTTGATGCCATTGAAAAGATGATATATGAACATGCAGTCGTCACAGCAGCCAGAATAAAGCCGATGAGAAGCTATTTTGTGCACGTTAGCCTTGACTTGATTTATTTGCTAGATTCCTGCTACTCGATTCACGATTACACACCCATTGCCACCAGTGACCATACATCTGGCTCCATCCGATGGGAGCCACATGCAGGATTTTGACCATCTTTCCTTGATTAAGACCTGGGTAAGGACCGTGAGGACTCTAAGGCCCAATGAAGGAGGCAAAATGAACAAGCATGAATATGGGTAAATTCCTGAGGACAACTATAGAGACTATGGCGGATGAAGCGGGGTTGGTTAAAGCTATAGGGGGAGGGGGGGGGGAAACGAATGTATGAAGAGAGTATTTGAAGCAAAAATTAAAGGTGAGAAATCAGAACTGGCTATGTGGGCCAGTAATGGCCTTAGGAACCGCATAAGAAGGAATGGATATAGTGAATGCTTCCCCGTGAATAGGAAGAGACCTTTAAAACGCTCAGCACCCTGGATTCCCATGTTAACTAACCTGTGCAACATTACTGGTAACGTTGACCTTTTTTTGTTTGCCCGGCGTAAAATGACGGTGACGGAAATAGCTGCTTGCAAAACCAGAAGTGGGTCATGGCCCGAATGGATGTCTCGTCGATGCGGAGACACCAGCCAACCTGCTATGCTGATGCGGATGCATATTGCAGTAGTATAACGTTTAATATGGCCTCTAATGCTGGCAAGTACGGAGGTGGTAGGTATCATCAATGAGCCAAACGGCCGATGCCGTTACATCGTAGAACATGACCATGTCACTCAAAGGAGCTAATGACCTGATAAACCTGTACTGTCTGTATATCTGTATATATCTTCTGTATATACCGGTGTATATACAAATACTAATGGAAGATCACTCCCAAGATCTAAGATTATGTCCCGTCGCTGGCTTCACTTAACTAAGATTAAGCTAAAAGTTGGCTTGCCACATGGAACCGTTCTAACCCCAATTAGAAACCCTGGCAGAACTGTGGGGTTGGTTGAGGGCGGTGGGGTCCCAAACGGATCAGAACTAGTTTGCCAGATTATTAATAGCTGAGACAGATATTATTATTAGCAACCGGTCCTTTTTGTTTCCTGGTGTGTGAGAATCTCCACTACCTAGTATCTACTAGTACATTACTGTACTGTAAATATGTTACGGTATCGTACCAGTATAAGATACATGGTGTTGGCCAAAGTGAATGGCCTCATTGATGAAACTATGGTCTTTAATCTAGTGAAAGGGATCACACGCCCACTACCGGAATCCCTGGGGGGTGCGTTTCGAAACAGAATTAGGTTGCGCACTCGGATGGGGGAAAAAAATAACATTAATAGATCTAGAAGAAGCCATTTCATATCAGCTCTTGTCAATTGATGGAGGCGTTGTTGAGATATCGGCCAAAAACGAAACCCCGTTGATGCCCCTTAGCCGGAAACCCACCAAAACAACAACGTAGGATTATAAATTGGGATTCATGAATGTAAAATATATTGCCTATTCGATCGAGAAACGAAAGGATAAATCGATTTATGCTGAACACTTGCGCTTGTAATTGGGCAATTCTTCAGCGGATGAGACAGCTCATATTTTACTTGAACAGGCAAAGTATGACCCATATGGACTAACCTAAACTGTATTAGTATTAGCATATGGAATTGCCGTTCTAGGCTTAGTTGAGCACCTTTAGATCTAATTGAATGTTTCATGCATGTCATATATCATAGTTGCCTGCTCGATCATGTATGCACAAGTGCCTAACTAGTATACCTGATTCCAACAGAGTGAGATCTTCAATTCGAAATGCCATTCCATACTTAGCCAGCAGGTTTAGCAGAAAACTGCGTCACATGACGTAACAAAACCTGCATCATGTGACCAACGGACGACAAAGAGTCAACCTTCTTTTGAGAGCTCATCTCAACCTTCAAAGTCGGCTGCTCGGGTGTATGGTCCTATATCGTCAAATTCGCTATGAGTATGGAGTGAATGTATTTAGCATGTGGTACTATACTCGTTTCTGTCCAGCTGCAGGCCGGTCCATACTAACTAATATACATCCTACTAGTAATCGCTGGCCTCATATGCATATTATATATTACTAGTATAGAACTACTTGTAGTCAGTCATCCATGGATAAGGATCTTCACATATTGGACTGGATGCTACGATTTCTGTTGGCATGTAAATTGTAACATGCATGAGTTACTCAACTTGCATATCATGAATTAATCAACCCCCATCCTAACTTAGTAGTTTAAAGGCTAAGTTGCGGGGAAGCTCTTCACATCGATCTTCTGGTTTTTTCCTGGCGTGTGTTGGGATGATCGGATCATGCAAGGGCAAGGTTGGATATTAGATTTCTAGTCTAGAATTGGCTTACTTAAAAAAAGCGTCCGACGGACATGCATCCTTAGGGATGGGGGGCTAAATCACGCCCGAACCGGAGCCGTCGGAGAAGTTCTCTTAGAGCTTCTATGCCGGGCCGATACCGATTCTGATGTTGGGTAGCTTCCTTCCTAGGGTAGAGGAAAGTCTGTATCTGTATCTTTGGTAGTGAATGGAGCTTTAACAAGATGGTAGGGGTTACATTAAGTATACAATCCCTTGACGCTCTGGCCATAATACCTACACCCAGCCCCTGAGGACTACAAATATGACAAGATATATCAACTGGTCTGTACCTCCTTTGTCTAAGCACGACCTCGCCTCCCTTTATGTCAAATAATCAGGACACATTTAGTGATAGTACAACGCCGCCTTAGGCCCTTGCATATTAGTATTTCCTTTGTTTCGGTATGCTATTTATTCCCTTGTCTTCACCATGACTCTTTTAGGAGTTAAAGTCTTCCTGCATATATTTCCTAGGATGGTAGATAGGAATTTAGCCCACAGATTCTTCCTGTCTCTTGCCTTCATAAAGTTAATACTTTATTTCTAGGAGTCTTGTCATTCTTTCAACTGAGTGAATAGCTCCAAAATGCCCCTCGTTTCTCTCGTCACCTTCTTGGCGGCTTTCACTCTCTCAAGTCATCCCATTGTTACTCATGCCAGTTCAGTTTCTTCGACTATTCTCGTAATTGCAAGGGATAATGCCTCAGCAAACGTTGCCACGAGTGGCCTGAATGGATATGGGATTCCGTTCTCTACTCTTCTGGTCCCCCAGAATGGAACCGCTTTGCCCCCCCTCAATGGTACTACACCCGCTGGCGGGAACTACGGTGGTATTATTGTTGCTTCAGGAGTCGGCTATGATTATGGCGCCAACCGTTTTGAAAGTGCCCTAACCACAGATCAGTGGAATCAGCTCTATGCATATCAGCTCCAGTATGGAGTCAGAATGGTCCAATACGATGTTTACCCTGGCTCCGACTATGGAACCGCCGCTATGGGGAGTGGATGCTGCAATAACAGTGTGGAGCAACAGATATACTTTACGGACGTCAGTAACTTTCCCTCTGCTGGCCTCAGAACTGGCGCTGGAGTTAGTACAATTGGCCTGTGGCACTATCCTGCGAGAATCACGAATACTACCACAACAAAGGAAATTGCTCAATTTAGTTCCAATGGCAATTTCACCACCAATACAACGGCGGCGGTCATCAATAACTTCAACGGCCGGCAGCAGATGGTTTTCTTCATCTCTATCGATACCACATGGAGCCCAACTTCGAATTATCTACAACATTCCTGGATTACCTGGATGACGCGTGGTTTGTACACTGGCTACCGTCGTGTCAATCTTAACACTCAAATTGATGATATGTTTCTGGACACGGACATTTACCTGCCCAGCAACACCAGTTTCCGTGTCCGCACCCAGGACCTAGACGCCATCGTTTCATGGCTACCAAATATCAAAGCAAAGATGAATTCCGGTAGCGATTATTTTATGGAGATCTGCCACAACGGCAATGGCAATATCTGGAACGCGACTGGCCGGCCAAATGGAGATAGCCTTTGTAATAGCGGCGGGATTGAGCTCCCTGATATTCCTGCAACATCACTTGAGTATGAGAAGCCTCCTGGAAGTGGCACCAACAAATGGCCCCCAGCTCCTACCGTTTATAACTGGACGACATCCTGTACTGATCTTGACCCTCTGAAAATCTGGTGGTCCAATGCTAGGAACCGTGACTGGTTTGCTCATATTTCGCACACTTTCACTCATGAAGATCAAGATAATGCTACATACTCGGATATATATAAAGAGATGTCTTTCAATTTTGCCTGGTTGAATCAGACAGGTATCTCTGCCGCAAAACGCTTCACAGCTAATGGCCTAGTGCCTCCAGCCATCACGGGTCTTCATAACGGTGACGCTTTAAAAGCATGGATAGACAATGGTATCACCAGCTGCGTTGGCGATAACACTCGGCCTGTCTTGGTGAATCAGCAAAATCCTATGCACCCATACATCACCACCGTCGCATCAAATGGATACGCTGGTATGCAGGTGAACCCCCGTTGGGCCACCCGCATCTATTTTAACTGTTACGATGCCAACTGCAGCGTCACAGAATGGATCAAGACCTCTGCCGGTTCTGGGACCTTCTACGACTTGCTCGCAGAAGAAAAGGCAGATACCACCCGCCATCTGCTCGGTCTTCATCATGATTCCTATATGTTCCATCAAGCAAATCTTCGCCAAGTTGATGTGGAGCCTGTAACCATCAACGGAGCAACTGCCAAACTCTCTCTATTTCAAGCCTGGCTTGAGACTGTGGTGCCGGAGTTTGTTCGTCTAGTTGACTGGCCCATAGTAACATTACAACATAGTGATGTATAGTATTTTCTCCCCTCAGTCACTTAACGTTGCTGATAATGTCATAGATGTCTACTAGTTTTGCTGCACGTGCTACACGTGATGCCTGCAGCTCTTCTCTTACTTACACAACAAACAACAACCAGATCACTAAAGTAACGCTATCCGCCAGTGAAAATACCTGTAGCTCGCCTATTCCAATTACCTTCCCTATTGCGCCGACAAGCACCCAGGGATTCAATACAGAGCAAATCGGTAGCGATCCCTTAACAGTCTGGGTAACGCTCTCTGGAACTCCAGTCTCCTTTACGCTCTCTACGCCAGTGCCATTGTGAAAAAGGAAACGGTGATGTATTACATCCATAATTGTCTTTTCGGGTAGAGCATACTATACATACTAATCATCCGCCTCATATAAATAGCGAATTGGTCGTCCCCCATGAAGAGAAATTCACGAACGAGTTAAGTGAGATGGGAAGAAAATTATTGAATACGTTGGGATCACGCTTCAAAAAAAAGCAGCACTCCGAGCCCAGCTGCCGGAATAATCTATATGTAATAATAATATTCCTCTTTCCTTGGCGTTTCTATGTACATAGATGAGCAACTTCCGCTTTGAATAAGTAGGCTCCTATCTCTCTAATACTAATACTGGTCTCTTATCCTAATCTACCGCATCTGCCGATGTAAATTATGAATTCATTCATGGGCTTGTTTCATATTCAGGCTTGTAAAAGGCGTAGAAATCGAAGCTGGAGCTCGATGCTCACTAACAAACGAATCGAGTTGGTAATTGAAAAGGGGAAACGCGTACGTAAGTACTAGCCCTCACATCTCTTTCCATCAGCCTTTCTCCTATCTTTATGCACCTTTAAATCCCGTTCATGTTCCATGTGTACTAAGATAAAGACAGATGTTTCAGAGGTAGAGGTACGCACTGTGGTTTGTCGAAGCCATGAGCTAATTGCGTTCAAACGACAAAATCACGTTATCATATAAATATATCAAATTGACATGTCGAGATAGTGGTAAGGCGTGATAAACTTAGGTCATGCTTTCGTCTCGAACCCCAAGCTTCACTATTCAACCGAAGTTTCATAGCAAATGGTCCTGCAACTAATATTGCAATTTAAGGTAGTCAATAATATAGATAGTAGGCACTAGCCACCACAATGCGGATGCAAGATATACTTCCCTGCAGCCTTATATCTCCATGGCTATATATGGAACACCTCAATACCCTGGACTTTAAATAAAATATAACTATGTACTACTTATTGTAGAGTACTCTAATGGACATCGAGCTCGAGCTATTCGGGAATGTTTGAGAGACGGGCCGGACTGGCCGTAACTTTTGTAATGGTATTATTTATTAGAATTACATATACCTTGACATTATATACATAAGTAGTGGGTAATCTTCGCTATAACACTCCAGGATGCAGTGAAAATACGGACGATTATGAACGCGAAGGGAAAACAGAACGAACGACACGACGAGAAGGAAAACATGTAGATAGGCGCGGGAGGAAAAGGAGCGAGATGACGGGGGTAAGAATTGACGGCAGAACTACAGTAGGAGGCTCAAGAGCCAGTTATCCTGAGTCCTGGGGCGGCTATGGGCGGGCGTGGGGGTCATTATGGTCCTTCAGCACGTATTAAATGTGCCATAATGATTTTATTGGCCCATTATATATAAGGTTGTCTCAGTCAACCGTTCCGGTTCCGACCCGTTGTCCTTGTGGTCGGTTCGAGTCGACTAAAGACAACCATAGGGCGCCGCTGTGGGGCGCACCAACAATAAGCATAACGTCAGAACTCAGCACTTAGTCGGTAGACATGAGAAAACTTGACCAGGGACAGTCAGCTCATAGGTCATCGCTTCCTGAAGTTACAATAGTATATATATATATATTATATTTTTACACAAAGGGAAATTGGGGTACGACTTCTGGCCTCTTGGCGAAGGCTTCATTCCTTTTTAGGAAGGCCGTAATGATTCTGCCAATACAGTAAATTACGAAATGTCGTTGTATGAAATGTAACAGCATTTACCGTTGGGCGTGAAAGTGGGTCTGTAGGTAGCTTCCTGATTGGTACTCTACTGATTTGTGATACAATAATATTTACTAAGTACCTGCGATAATACACCAAGTCGTATCATCCTCCGTTACATTGTAATACGCATTACTAAGCAAAAATGAATGTGCTCACATTCCGCGCTACTATACCCCTTATAGGCATCCTTCCAGTTGGAAGAGATGAAACAACTAAATTAGAAGTCCAGGGTGAGACAAGGCAGAACCTCGAAAGTCAGAAGAACAATTACTAATTATACTCCGAATATACGAGAACTAACTCTCTAATTTCATAGGTAGCCGGAAAGGGGTAAACATCGAAAGAGGGTGAGTTGAGGTTGACGTCAGGGGTTGCGGCTTAATGCAAGCTTGAGGGTCATTGTGAGGCACCATCCCCTACCTCAAGATAGACTTTACTATGCTGGGTGGCGAGGATACGGCTAAACGCAATTACGGGTTTCACATGCCAATTAGGTGGTGAACCCCGACACAAACTGGCGCGCTAATAATTCCGATTGTCCCGCATATAACGAATGCCGAGATCTACAGTATCATTGATTGTAGTACTATGATAGTACCTAATGCTTCGCTACAATTATCAGATGTAGAGCTTAGCTACTATTCTAATTAATAGCTGCAATATCTAGAATATACCAAACTGGAATCGATTGCGTTTACATTGCGAAACATGGAAAGGACACGCGTTAGTCTCATCGAGCGCTTTCAAGATCGACTTTCCACCTTATATCCCTCTTCTCTCTCCAAGGCTGGTGCTTCAGAATCTTTTGCACATATCTTGTTCAACAGCTTTGTTATATTTAGATTGGGTGTTTACGTCATTCAGGTGCACTCAAAACCAATCAACTTTGTTTAGCTGCGGAACCCTTGCACCTTCCAGTTAGGCTTTCTAGATGGGTATCCAAGGGTAACGACTGACCTAATGATATGCTTCTTTGGCTCTCAATTAATGCATTTGCTGAAGCTATAGAAATAGGAGATTCCCTTGTGTATGATCCGCAGTCATGGAACCTATCGCATTTCGTCAATTCATATATTCGAGAGGCGAATTTCCACGAATGATATTCTAGTCTAAAGCAGCGGCTCATAAGTTACAAAGCCATTAATGAGCCGTCTCTACAACTATGAGTCAACAGCAAGTATCATCATAGATGGCCAAACTCCTACTGCGTCCTGGTTAAGTTGGGGGCAGCCAGTACAACATTATTAAGGTGTTTTCGGGGTTTCAAGTGATCACTTTGAGGAGGAGATACTCAGAAATAAAGCCTCCAAAGAGATATGGCCTGGAATGTGCACTCTTTGCAGCCCAAACCTAATATTAGCGACTGAGCTGAAGTGTATGGGCGGCTGATAAATGGTCTCTAATTCTCTTTGAGTCTTTGTAGTACCTCAATTGATGACTGCAGCACTGCTAAAGGGGTAAGGAGAGATATGACAAGGCCAGAATAGACCAGAATAAGCCTCCTAATATGAATGTAGTGAGTTGATCTTCTATGAATAAAGCGGGGGAGAAGCTAGGCACTACAAGTCCATTAGTAATGAATGGTCCACCGGTATCTTTCGTGCATAGTTACATATCATCCGGCATGGCCCATTCTGACTGCTCCACATTACAGGGTCTTCGTATTAGATTGCAGTAGAATATTCCATGGAATCATCGCAAGTTCATGTTGCTTCATTAAGGCCTGAGTCTGTAGCTAGCTGGTCAGAAATGCCACGAAACTGCTCAGTTATGAAGCGTGACAGACAAATCTTATTGGTATATAAACGTTTCTTTCAGGGTAAGGTTTAAATAAACACTTTCGCCCACTTGGTGATATTTACTGACTTCTATGATAGGCTTCTGAGTCTTCTGTACTAAATGTACTATATGAAGAGTTTAATATAGGAACATACTAGGTGGTACGTACTACTTACTACCTTAGGGTGGTCTGACGCTAGGTCTTAGTACATAGTTACCATATAGACTAGCTATATAGTCGTTAATGCGTAGCTTAATGACAATATCCAGATTCAGAACGCTACCAAATATTGAATTCTCCATGTCCTGGCCATTGCAAGGTTTATAAGGCTGGAACCTAAGAGTTCACCCTTTAATTGTGGGAGGAGTAGGCCTATTTAAATGGACTCATTGGTAATTGAGGGTACCAATTGAAAGCCTTGATAGTATTGAACGAACTTGTGTCGATTATGCCGCTTCACGGAACAGTGGTCCTCCTGCTCCTGGGGCTGCTGTTTCATAATTGCAAGGTCGAACAGAAACTCATGATCGGTTTAATCCCTTCTTGAGCCTGTAGCCCTCAAAAGATAGCAGCGAGAAACCCCATTGGTATATACCAATTTTATGCAGAGTGACTCCAATAATAAATGCTGACGATGATCATCGATGATACCAATCTAGGTAATCATGTATGCTCTATTTTTTACAGCACTAGAAGTCTGGGAACGGTGCTAACCTATAGTGGATACGAATTTGCCAGAATTTAGTAATTTGCTAGGTCTTGATAATCGTCCAACCCAAATTCGTCTACATATAACAAAATTCAGATGTTATCAAATTACATGCTCAATCTTAGGGTATTCTCGAACCCTTTCGGCTTGCGCGCTTAGTGTTCTGCGCTAAATTTTTCATGGAAAATACCTGGGACATCACGAGCTGGATTGGGAGTAAAAACCGACCGATGTCATGACCTCTTCTCAATATAACGCCATCAGCATGCGGTATTCTCTATGACAATTTATAGAGAAATCATGATAGAATAACGTGTCGCACGTTTTTCCATACCTGTTCGACTTGTGAAGTTGGATCCCAAGAACGTCCGACCATTTACAGCTAGAGCTTCGAGGCTCGGACTACGGCTCTAGTAGTAACCTAATTTTATTAGTTAGTCTTGACAGCAAGGAACTATCACATGACTTTTTCGCCTGAGTATCACTTGTCTATCTCTGTCTTTGAATTGTTTTGTCCCATATTGCTCGCCTACTGAGTGTGCACTCGATATCTCACTTAAGTTTTCGGTGTCCATCATACACCAGCTCCCTGAATAGATATATGGTGCTGGCATTTCATGATCACCTAATTTGGTCATTCGTCTAAACCGCTTACTAAGTCATATTATACCTTTAGTAATTACAGTAACTATATTACAAAAACAATACCAAAATTACTGTTACTTGCATATGCTTCAGCACGCGATTTTTAGTGTCGGTGCACGTTCCATAAGTTAATACTTATGTATGTACCTACTTTGGGTACTTCTAGACAGCATAGCAAACGGGCGTAATTTACGTTACAATACTGCCAGGCTTGGCGAGAAAACGGTATAGTTGTTACTGTTTTCGGGAGGGCTCCAACCAATTGTGTGTGAAAAAAAAAGTCACCATGACCGGTTCGCATCACCACAGCTGGGATTTTAATTATTAGGGCAATAGTATTAGGAAATAGATGAGATTTCGATTATCTTTACTAATTTTGAAGTGTGGGCATCATACTATAGTGAAATTATTCAAGCACGGTTACTAAGCAAACAAACCTTGTTGGCGGTCACATGGTAGGCGGGGCCCTATAATTAAACTAAACCTAACTATGCTGATCAGGACAATCAAATCTAACAGAGATCTGTCGGCTTCACCAAATCAGCGAGGTAAGATGAAAGAAGCGGGCTGAAAGGGCTTGAAGAGGCTTCGTGACTCTTAATGATGAGGCTTGATTCTTCTCTGTGGGAGCTTCTGCTCCGAGAACTATGATATCTAATATGCGGGAAAAGCTCAACCAGAGCCTCAAACTCCAACATTTAATTTTAGTAATTTAGGTTATACAGGTAATACAAAATGGCACCTTCAAATTCTCAAAGAGCTGTCTCCATGTTGTGTGGTGAGGCCCCATTCCAATATACCGTCACTAGGAAAACTAGGAAAAAGTTGATATTAAACATGCAGCCCACCGCAAGGCCATGACAACAACGCGTATTAATGTACCTAGCCAGGCCGAAGCGGCGCCCAGAAAGTACAGCTCTTGGGGCTTCCTCAGTTGTGTAGAGCAAGATGATTGTGGTAGCCCCTGCGAAACGGGGGGCAGGATTCAGTAGCTGTACTAGGCTATTATCATATGTAAGTTAGAATAACTAAAAGAGCCCCGTGGATCACATGATTCCAGCTCAGCTGGGGAAGCCATTAAGCCCTATCCCAAGCAGAGACTCAGAGATGGCTTCGTACTACAAAGAGCCGAATGTTGAATAAGTTATAATCTTGTAGAACTTTGGGTAATTCAAACGAATGAAAGTATACGGCCATAGCCCAGCTGTTTGCCCCTGTTGTCCAGCTATCCATGCATCAATTACGGACGATATGTTGTTCTAGATCCAGTTGGATAACGACACGATTTCTATATAATCGTTTGCCACGTTCATTTATTTGATGTCGCCACCCGGAGCATTCTGAGTGTACCAATCAGAAGCGATTAATTTCTCTCAGCATGCGTGATTACATCGCGGAATGTGGAGTGCCACACCTGGGATATTATTACACACCGTACTCCGGACTTATCGTACATGATGTGATTAACTCTGCTGTGGGGATTGGTATCTGAGCGTTGGTGTAGGCGAAGAATTCGAAAGCTGTAAGTATGTTCGCTCGGGTACCTACGAAATCCTGAAGGCTCTCCTACCACAAACTATGGATTTGTAAAGTATGATCCGTGGGAATCAGGAAGATCTTTGATTTGATCCAAATTTAATGGCTCGGCCTTTGAAAGTTGAAAGTTGGAAATGAATGAAGAAAACGTCTCATAATCCAGGAGATGTGCTATGTACTGAAATTTATTTTTCAATAAGACGATCGGGACCTGGAATTTTCCCCATCATTTTTCGGAATACAGTTCCATCCATCATGCACGGGTTATTCTGCAATGCGCCGGCGGTTCATCGATGTTCGCTCCCATGCCACTAGTATTTATACATAATCGTCAGCTGAATGCAGTGATCTTAGGAATAGGATTCCGAAAAAGTAACTAGAAAAATCCCTGGTTGGGATCAATGCATCGATGAGCGAACAAGTAAGCGAGCAGCAACTTACCAATACTTTTCTTCTTACTATAATGAGCTTACCTTGCTGGCCTTTGATTAAAATTGGTAATCATTTATGAAAGCGATGAAAATATAGAAAGCTTAGATCCATGGCTAATTCCTAGAAAAAGACATCGCCGGTAGAGCACATTCCCACATATGTATTAGCCCTGAACACCCGCGTCCTACGGGGAAGTCGATAAGCACGCAAGGGAAGACCTCACCCCTGTTGCTCTCGGGGAGTAAATGCTTGTCGAGAAAGCTTAGCCGACCCGGAAGTCCCTCACGAACTGGACTGCAGGGTACGATTCTATTGAACTGCATGATTCTTAAAAAAAAGGCTGCATGATGCATCAACGAAAATTCTTCGCTCCTCACTTCCTTCCCTGTCAATGTTCATATGACTCAGAGGAACTGATGACACTGCGGTCGCCGGTATACATATTATGAGCCGATCAATCTTTAATTGATTAACCCATACTATATGTACTAGTACATACAGACATTTTCGCTGGTAGCTATATATTACTAAGTCAGATACCTCTCAGAGATTTAAGTTCTATAAGGGCCGTAGGAGCCGCTCTGAACCATGCGGATTTTCTGAACTACAGGCGCCACATCCGGTAGTCTTTCAAGCCGCCTAGATTCAATGTTTTTGGCGTAGCCGCAGCCGCCTGTAAGCGAGAGAAGGCGGGAATCGCTAATGCAGCAGCTCTCAAGAATGACAATCGGCGATTCCCTGGCTGGTAGATGAAGAATATAGACTTTAATCTGAGGCTGACCAGGAGCTGAGCTACATATGCGGAAGGTGGTACGATATTACAGATTACATACATATGGGATGGGAGTATATGCCATATTCGCAATTATGTAGTTAAGTTTACAGTTAGGGAAAATGGAGCTGATAACAAATGTGCCACAAGTACAACGGATATTATGCATATTCAACCGGTATTAATGATTGCTTGGGGAAACTCTGGAAATATGGACCGAGCACCAGTCTATGCTGCAGATGGCAGATGTTCTAAATCCAGAGCAAAAATTGGTTAATTTAAGGACAAGCCGGGGCCGGGAGAATATCCCAATCCGGTCACACAGGCTGAAAGGAGCTTTAAGGATATCTGACTCGCAATGTATAACATTTCCTCTAAACTTGTAGAAGGCAAGCCTGCAGCCGAAAATGCTTGCGACTCCAGTTTATTTCTTCCGAGACGAAACCCTTGAACTCGCTCAATAGGTCCCAATGCGTAAACATGAGGGATTCAGGGTTAACAGTATGATACATATATCAACATTCTCCGGAAACGGAGAATTTCAAGACCAAGGGAGACTCGGAGATCTTGCCAGATACTAAACTACCCAATTAAAATTCACCAATCCGCGTGCACTCTAAGGTCTATGTGAGGCACAATATCTCTTAGCGTACATGACTGTTGGCATGTTATTAATGCTGGCTGTAATGAGTACCAAACGTGAGGGCACCCTTAATGCTGCGAGGAAGCTCCTCAGTGATATCATAGAAAAGCCAGCTGCAGCTAGAGACTGCAATCACTGATCAGGCATCGGGGTGTTTACGGGCATGAGTTCAGGCATCAGGGGACTAGTAATATACATCGTCTTAATATAGCTCGGTTATAGCAATCGAATCTAGCAGTTTCTTTACTAGATTCTAAGCACGAATGCCTCCATAGTGCGTTTGCATGTGCAGCAATGAATATGTCCAACTCAGGATGATGCCTTTAGTTGACCAACTAGAGGTAGTCAACTTGACGGACGACGACTATATAGAGCGAAGTACTAATACCAACCGATGCACGTACCGTGCCATTCAGGCACTGTGCTAAAAGCTTAAGTAATATAATGGTACTTATAGTGAATAGGAAAAGGCTATGGGAAACCGCAAACCGTATATCAAATAACCTTAAGTTATTAGTAAGATACAGAGCTTTTGCTCTATTATAGTGTTTTGGTACGGTGGTTGTTAGTATATAGCGCTCTAGAATACTACGTCCACTAATATAGGCGCTTTGTGGGTCTTTTACGCTATCGTAGCATTTGCCTTGATCATCGATAAAATGGACATAACTGTAGTGCTACTAGTAGGAATAATTACTGTGACCTCGCTATCTTATGTATTATTACGTACGTTGGTGTTGCATTATTTAAACAACACTCCAGATTACGTTACGTTAGGTCATGGATTTCATGTAATGTAAGTAATGTAAGTAATCAGCGTCCATTACACATAGTATTTATTAGTATTATAAAACATGCTAATACATATTTAGACCCCGTGGATAGTTAAGTACTAGTGGTTGACGGCATTAAGGGCATGTGCATGCGGATCCGTCACTCATGATTGGGCATGTTTGACGATCGACAGATTAATGCAGCTTTAGATTAGCCAACATGGAAGGAAATTTTTCCAATTATTCGCATGAAACCCAAAAGAATACAATTTTAATGCATGTTATGTATTATATTACTACTAGTAGAGCCCGGATTGTGTTACTAATCTTAGGCCTAGACTGTCTGCCAATCGAATCTCCCCAAAGATCTTCAGCAGTGGCCCACTGGCAAACAAACCAATCTTCTCTTCATACGAGTATTACTCCCGAGCGTCAACATAAGGAAACAAAAAACTCAATTGCCAGCTGTGATGGAGTGATGTTGAAGTAGGCCGTCAAGCATATACATAGTAGTGGAGAGGATTATAAATCAAGCAGTTGCCGCATCACTCATTGAAACATCAGATTTTTCCAATAATAGTAATACCTGTTGTGTGACAGTACTGGTATTCATTAGTAGTATATAGTAATTCACCCCCATCAGTACCTGCTTCATCTACAGGCGTATGTAACAACCTAGAAGCCATACTGGGGCTGTACAACGTGGCGTTCGGTGCTCTACTACCGTGCATTAGTGAGTCAACGGCCGACACTTCATTTAATTAACCACGGTATTTAGTAGTATGTAATTGAAGAGAACCTCGAAGAATTCTTTAGATTTATTGTACTATACGTGCCCGCCACCAGAGCACTTGCCAGTTTGTGCTCATACTAATGTTACTACTAACCCGGGCTCAGTATTTCGTTGATCAGGTGAATTGGTGATACACACTGTGTCACGGCTGTGTCACATGTTTCTTTGTTTTATGGGTGGCTCTATGGAACCCGTCCAACGCTTATACTAGTTCTTGGGATTGCAATCATTGCGGTAGATACCGCCTTCCAGATTTCCTTCGGTTATTGCCCACCCAGCCCGTGTCCTCAGATGGGCGGGTAGTCCACCTTGTTTTCCTCTCTACCACCCGAATTCTGCCGACGAAGACTTAGTGAAAGTGGCTGGAGAAGATGTATAATTATACCTCCAACGGGGCGGATGAAGGGCAAGAAGCGTCCTTCAAGAAAGGAGGATGGCTAGGCTGGAGTCGCTGGTCAACCAGGAAGAAAATATTGGTGACATCTCTTGTTTTATTCGTTGTTATTGTACTTGCAGTTGCTCTTGGAGTTGGACTTGGTATCGGGCTCAACAACAACAGTGGGGGGGAAACACCGACACTAACACCATCACCAAATACTACAGCCAAATGGCAGCCATCCGTTGGCACGACATGGCAGATCGAGCTTCTCTACTCGCTCAATGACACCGCTGCCGATGTGCAGGTATACGACATCGATCTATTCAGCAACAACGCCTCGTTGATCTCACAGCTACAGACGGCAGGACGACGAGTGATCTGTTATTTTTCAGCGGGGAGCTATGAAAACTGGCGACCTGATAAGGACAAATTCAATCCTTCTGATCTTGGTAAAACACTTGATGGTTGGCCCAACGAGAAATGGCTGAACATTTCGTCCCCTAATGTCCGTCAGATTATGCTCTCTCGTCTCGACATGGCTGTGACCAAAGGCTGTGATGGACTGGATCCAGACAATGTTGACGGATATAGCAACGATAATGGACTTGGGTTGACTACAGCAGACTCGATCGATTACGTCAACTTCCTTGCGAACGCCGCACGCTCCCGAAACATGTCTATCGGGCTTAAGAATGCCGACGCAATAATACCATCGGTAATCGGCAATATGCAGTGGAGTGTGAATGAGCAATGTGTGCAATACCAGGAATGTTCAACCTTTGAACCGTTTATCGACGCTGGGAAACCTGTCTTTCACATCGAATATCCCAAGGGAGCGGATACCGATAATGATATCTCTGTCACCAGTGAACAGAAAGATACTGCTTGTCAGTTTCAGGGCTCCGTGAATTTTTCTACAATAATAAAGAACATGAATCTAGACAATTGGTATGAGACATGCTAGGACGCCGTTTAAATCATTTTTATTGATTCATCAGGTTATATTGCTAATATCCAATGAAAAACAACATAAATCTCATATTTGCAAAAGCCTCAGTAATTCTAAAAAGATAAACGGATTGTAGTATCAATGCCCATTCATATGCTCCTAAATACCCACCTCTTATCATTGAGCATAGATAGAATTGCGAGTTGAGGTGTCGCTTCTTGACTATAATTAAACAGCTCAGGTAGGGATGACACAATATAAGGCTCAGCTATATATCTTGAACAGCCAAATGAGAGGGTTCAACGCTAACTGCGCTTCGACATTTGTTAATCATGTGCTCGAAGCACATTAGTATAAACTCCCAAGTCTAAAATATCCGAAATTAGTCTTATTCCTGTTTGTGGGGACGACAATTAGGACATGCATAAGCAGCTCACAAATATATATTACTGGCCGCCTCCCATACGTCGATGCTTTTCATATACCAATGTAATGGCACCTCTTTCAGCTTTTTTCGGTATGCAGAACTTGACACTTCCTGGTAGAGTAGTATTCGCTTGTAAAGTATATACTCTTAGGCAGAGCCTGCTTGAAAAGGTAGTATCTAGGCGGCATAGAGACTCAACAACTGAACAGAACAAACGTAGATGTGTGCTGCATGTTATATTGTCCGAGGCGACACTTTTGGAAGACGTAAAAGTGAAAACATAAGTTATAGTATTATTACAATTTAATGACTTAATTTCTTCCTCTGGACAACGCAATCCTGGCTGCCAGATTCATCCAAACTACGGTATGATAACTTTCTCTTTGTATGTAAACTGTCAAGACAGACACGTAACGGTGACACATCTGTAAAAAATTACTATGCAAAATATCCCTTATACAAGACCAGAAGAATAACAATATTATTAGCGGTGTAGCGCATATTTTCCGTGTACCCCATTCCCTGTACCCCGTACAGCCGCCTTACCAATGTGTCAATGTGGGCTTTACCGTGTAAGCAATAGGGCTAGAACACGAATTCTGAAATTTAACAGAGATCCGATATGATCCCTCCACCACCTCGTCTCTTCTCTAATCATGCTTCTACTGGCCTTGAAGCTTACACAGTCGGTTTGGTCTCACATAGTGTGCCCTGTAAGGCCCGAATGACAGAGGCTGAGTGATATGGGATAGAATACCCGGCGATTTGAAAGGGAATGTGGTAAATATTGTGTGCGTCCAGGGGTAATTCAAATACTGGGGCGAAAAGCCTCATTTTTGGTTTATCATGCATTATGCAATTCCTCCATTTGCACCTATTGTCTAAGTAGTGCTATGGCCGTTGTTCCGAACGATGGCTATATTGATTTAGGACCATCCCCATGATTTCTAACCATAGCTAGCTTTAGTAGCTATAACTTCATATGATTGAGTCTTTCGATGAGCTTGGTGACCCTTTCAAACACCAAGATGCGCAGAACCCATTTGTTTGGCAATTTAGCACCGGTATTACTCCAACTTGAGGGCTCCAATGAAAGACGGATATCAGTCATGGTAGACAATTAAATACATACATCGTAGTAGCTAGTATAGTAGAAAGTGTATGTACATTCGACTTCATTTGGACACCGGCTTTAGATCAGAACTCTTACTTCTCGCCACTGGAAAATTGACAATATTGATCTGCACCAAATTTCGATGGATACTATTTCGTCCTAAACTAAAAGATTGAGCGAGATCATGCGTAAACTAGCCATATGAAATAAATTAGTAGTATCATGATTATAGGGCCCGGGGAAAACATCGAGGCTTCCGACAGCTTGATTTCGAAGCTCTCTTAGTGCCAAATTACTAATAATGATTAAGATCCGTAAATTTATGGACAAAATCAAGTGGGCCCTACACTGTGTCGTGGAATATGGCTAGTACTTTTTGAACGCGAGGAAGCTCGTAGTATTATATGATAGGATGAAGCTTGCTTCTATGAGATGCGAATGTGTACTAACACGTGACTCATGAACTGCTACGATATATAATATAATATTGAAATTTCGTGCTACAGCAACGATCACGAGACGGCCCCGCAACATTGCCCCCAGTGTCACAGTCAAAGACAGCTAATTTCAAAGTCAAAATGGGCCAGCTATGGACTCGAATTCAGTAGCCATGTATGAATTGCGCCTTTCATGTATTAAAATCCCTAAACAGGTGTATTAATATACATACCTTAGTAATGCCGTACACGCGCGCGTGATCTCTTATCCAATGGGTGGCCTATTTGATTCTACTTTAAACTATGATTGTACTATAACTGGTGGATTTGTTGTTGAACGTGTTAGCAAATAACTCGGAATATTCCAGATAGTCCCCATTAATCTAGTATAGGTCCTTAGAATATCGCGTCGCCCCAAGCTTCATTGAATAAGTGTAAGCCGGTTGTGCTCTTGCATGGCTGCAGAAGATCAAACACGTGTGCATAAACTCCGGAAGTATATCGTATAATATTATATAGTAGATAGATAGATACACAACGACTCAAATATACAGTCGTAGGCGCGTGTATTTATGCTATATTTATAGAACGGGCACGAATTGTGAATCGATACCATATTAAATTTCTTTTCTAGTTCTTTTTTTAGCTCAGTTTCTTTTCATTCAGCTGTTTTCCTCTCTACTTCTGATATTTTTAAACATTGAATACTAGTAATTTCGTCCTACATGCATATATAGTCATACCATCACTAGCAATGTGCCTGCAATTACCAAGAATTATTCTATAGTTCCTATATTCATGGAAATGTGTTTAGTACCCGGTTTGTTCTGCAGAGAACATATAAGGTGTCGGATTTACCTTTAAATGGCCGTAGATTGATTGATCCATGACAATTAACGCGGGTGAATTAAGGTCAGCAAAGAAGGTCTAAGCTTACTAAGCTTGGTCGGATGTCAAAAGCGGTACGGACTATGAGAGTCACGTGTTGTACCAAAGCGGATGTGGTATTATTAGTGGATCCATCCAAGGCTCCTAGCTCCAAGACGGGTGCCTTAGACCTAATATAGTTAGTTCAGATGTCTATAGTAGATATCGTAGTGCGGAATAACCTTTAGCTACTAGGAGTCTCCACTCCCGCACGTACACCCATAACACTAGGGAAGCTTAGCTACCTTACTAGTATTGTAGATCTTGACATCTTAGATTTTAGCGTATAGAATAGTGGGCCCAGCCCGTATTTTAGCTTCTAATCCGTACGCGGCAGCAACTCGATTTCCCCGTAGGGATCGATGAATCGATTATATATACCTAGTGCTAGTAAGCAGTAAACAATACGCAGCAAATGGTGTATATACACATTGCAAAACAAGTGTAATCGAGGCAGTGTAATATATACACGTACTATCACAGGATGTGTGGCCGAAAATACAGACAAGCGAAGAGAAAAAAAATATAGTAGAGCCATGAGCATCTCACTCTTTTCTTCGTTCTTTTAAGTGTACAATCAAAGTATAAAGCACAGACTCAGATTCTTGCACATTGCGCGAGGCTGCAGCCATTTTTAACATCAATACTAACCAATCGTGACGCGATTGGCTACTACTTATATAGGTAAGCGATATCGCGCATTGAGCATATGCGCATACATAATACCTAGGTATAGAACATTGAGAGTGATGAGGATACGTTTGTTGCTACGTACGTGTACGTACAGTCTTCAATTGTGATGGGTCCTGTTCATGTTTACATCTACCCATTAGTATTCTCTACGGGTTAATAACATATCCGCTGATCAATTTACCTAGGCACTTTGCATGCAGATACCCGAATATTAAGCAATGTAAACTTGTTGGTGAGGAGATTGTGTGCTTCACCGTCTCATATTTCCTCCGGTATTCCAATCCACATTGAGGTTGAATCAGCAAGTGATTCGCGACAGGCCGCGTCTTATTAGGTTCGGCACTGTACATAAGGTATATAAATTATACACGTGCTAACGCGTAATACCTCGCCTGGAATGCCTTGTGTGTTGACTAGCAATGTAGAGTTAGTAAGTCGGTTTGTAAAAATGTACTAATGTACAGTACAGTACGATGTGGATATGTATGTATAATATACATAATATGCGTAATACGCATAATATGTCATGCATATAATTAGCAATGTATGGTAATAATGGTATCAAGGGACGCCCGGAGTCATTTGCTCACTTGATTCCATATCAATATTCTAACTCTATTAGTACACTCAAAACGAGGTAGGAGCGAAGAAAAACCGGTAGAATGTAGCCGCTATGTATATAATTACTAGTCACCAGACCCCCCCGCAATGCCACCGTATTCCTTAGTAGTGAAGCAACGCTCCTTATTAACATCGGACCTTCTTACACCAAGCAAACAAGAAAAGGCAAAGGCTATCGCGACACGTGTCATAGCCACTCTTAAGCCCCTAATATCTAAGACACGCTAATTGAAACCATGAGCCAACCATCAATCATACCCAGAAGTGATCATCGTTACTTGGGTTCAAGTCTTGATGGGGGCAATTTGGGGGGGAATTCTCCTACCGTGGGGGGGACCAGACATTAATGACGAAGTGAATCGATGTTTGGGCGCTTAGATGTATTACTTATTTTTATATGTTTTGGTCACCATCCTTCATTAAAGCATTGTCATACAGTATTGTCCATACAAAGAATTCCTCACAGCTTTGTAGTTGGAAAGGATCGAGTTGCAGAACAAGGGGGTGGCTCCACCTTGCTTTTTTTTTTTTTTAAGAATCCCAATGACTGAGACTATCACCCGCAAGATCGTCTGCGGAGATAAGGATTTCTCAACCTGTCTAGGATGCAATGCATTGTTGATTTATCTGTTTATGCTGATTGATGATTACTCATAGTACTATATATTGCTGTATATGATATGTTTCATAACCTTTATTTCCAATTGACAAAGAGAACACCGCGAGCTCAGACCATTAATTGGATATCCCACTCCAGAAAAAAAGCACTCTAATCCATTAGTTGGTTCAAGTCTAAAAATTAGAAATATACATTCATAGCCATTCAATACAGGGATCCATGCAAGCTTCTAGGAATGAGTGCGTATGTTTCTATTAGTATGTATCCCTGAAAGAAGGCCAAAAAGATCACAAAAACGAGATTCACAACTTCTTCATTATTACAACAAGCGATCAACTTTATTGAAGGAAGAATTCGGGCCGGTTGCCATAAGCTAGCTACATATATATAGATCTTATGGGTTCGAATTAGTGGGAGTTCTAGGTCTAATAGCTGGTAAGATGCGCTGATTCAGCGCCTGGAATTTCGAACCTACATGAAACGATATGCTGATGGAGGATTTTTCCCGATTTCCCGGCACAAAAGAAAAATTTAGGTTATTAGCTCCAAGGCTCGAGACAAAATGGTGAATCCTAACGCTGAAGTCAAATCTGTTGCTCCATCGACTAGTTAAAATCCAATTTTGTGGCTTCTTTGGCGAACGCCACTCTCGGCGCGGCCGTCGCCTCGGAGATCGACCATTCCCACATGATGAGACCTAAAATAGGACGCTAAGCTATTGGGTTCCGCCAATCATGCTAACCACTGTCGTTTTACTCACTCGTCGAATTATGATTCAGGATTTCACCAATATTGAATCAAGGTATATGCGTGCTCAGTGACTTTTAGAGAAACAAGTCAGCTGTGACTACTAGTAGTCAGTATTTAGCTATTTAAACTTAATAATTCGACGGCCCAAAACAAACCGATATGGTATTTTATGTGTGTATATTACACAGATTAACAAAACCACCTTCATAGTATTAAGAATCATGAATACCGGAGGGTAACGCATATCTCACGGAAATATGCTCATTCCCACACCCCCAACTACGCCTTTCGGAGAGAGATGAGGCAATAATGGGCGGCCCGAGACTAGCGGTGCGGCTTAGTCCGGTACCTAACATATGTACATATTTGTTCACTATTATTACATTATTCGACATAGCAAACGGGTCCATGCAATTCATGTAATCAGGGGATGGCTTGTCTGCTAATCGTTTCCACAACATCGGTCAGGGGTAATGTCTCGCTTGCACTTCCCTTGCACATTACGGAGTATTTTGCATAGTACATCTGCAAACCATAGCCCAGGTCGCCATGAGGGAGGGATAGACCGTGTATCCAAGAAATGCGGCTCGCGGATTTATGATTCATGAAATCAAAAATTTATCGTTGATATTCCGTGACGAAGTGGCAGTCACGATGCTGCTACTAAACCAACGAACTCGGCCCAGCATGTATCGAAGCTAGCGTAATAGTCCGAGTTTAGGTGTGTTATGAAGACCCCTTCAGCGAATTGGCGAACTTCCTTGACGAAATCTCGCAATTGGCTATTCTGGATATTGTCAGGTACCGAATGAATGATGACGTAGAGTTGAGTACGATCGCCGTCATTGATGCTACGGAGCACTTTTGCTGTATTTCGTTCTATAAAAGTATCGTAGGTGGCTTCGAATACAACAGCGCTATCAGCTATTTGGAGATAGCGAGGGTCTGGAGTGGTTCCAGGATTGTGGACAACCTACAAAATATTAAGTTAGCAAGCTGAACAGGGTGACTTTCGTATCTTAATTATTAGTCTGGTTCTCATCATCTGCAGGCGGGTTTGCTTTCGGAATAATAAACAGGCAGAAGGAGAGGAAAGCGATGAGACAAGCCGTAAAATACCCTGAAATCAATGGAATATCAAAGGGAAAGGAGCTTACGAAATTGTCTGGGCCAAGGCTCTTGTTCTGCTTGACCATGTTGGTTAGATCTCGCAAGTATGCCAAGGCATTAGCGTTGTAATCCTGTGGCGTCTCATCGAAGAATATTCCGCGGACAGCCAGGGATGGGTTGGAGCTCTTGTTTGGCCATGCTGCATACGTTTCAACCTCATTCCGAACCCGGAACAAGTCTCGAGTTGCATAACCAGTTGCAACATAACCAAGTAGCAATACATTGTCGCAAGTAGCCAGTTTAGGAATTTCACGGGTATAATTAGCATCGGGGAGGGGGCTAGACCCGGGACCGTTGTTAGGATTAATCACGATTGTAAAGTTGACATCTGGGTGATTGGTTATGCCACGGGGCATTTAGCAGCAGACATGACAAATGTTCAACTCAACAACGGTAATCAAATGCAATTTCCGGTGTAGTTACGGTGACTTCCGCAAGCCAAGGCAAATGGCGGCTTCTCGGAGCTCAAAACATGAACAAGAAACAAGAGTTCTACTTACACATCCTTGAGAGGATCCCATGCCCCTGGTGCTGGGTAGATGTAGAGAGGGAGGAGCACGGTGGATTTAGGGCACATATTGTTCCTTTTTCGTAACGTTGTGACAAACGGCTGCTAGAATCACGGTGACAAGGATGATGGAGGTAAAGATCTCGGATGTGATTCGAGAGCGTCGAGATTTAATAGCTCTGCCGCTCACGTGGTTAGAGGATGCTGCTCGGCGGGGGGTGCCGCTGCGCTAGAAGCGAGAAAGTAACAAAAATAAAAATAATACAAAAAAAAAGGTCACCAATGCTGGCCCCGGCCGAATATTCTGGGTTAAGTCAAGCGGAGCCGACCCATGGTACTAGTAATCTTAAAATAATCTGGCTTTGGCTCCCTTTTGGGCATGGATATGTGAAGGTACTACGCAACATTTTTGAATGTCTAAGAAGTTGCCCTGCATGATTGATCATGCTTTGGTTCGCGTTCAAGCTGAGATGCGCCAACAGATAGAGCGGAGACATCCCGCCCGAGATGGGCCGCTCAGCGCAGCCTCAATGGGTGATGTAACGTGTAACATTTCTAGTTGGATCGAACCTCATGTCATTCATCACATTTGTTCATGGCTGCCAAAAGTTCCCCGTAATATAAATCGGTCTAATCCTTAGGGTACAAACGGATCCAAGATAGGTAAATATCTAGCCCAGCCCACCACAATTGTCCTTCTCACTGAGTCGATCGCTGCCCCATTTGCTTGCGATTCTCATTCGCTCATTACTCATTCATTCGCTCACTCATTGCAACTCCGTTCCGCGAGTATGGATAGCACAGGACAAACTGAAGCCAGCTCTCCTGCTGGCCTACATTCACCAGCCAACATAGATACCCCCGCTACCCAATCCTCAGTGCTCTTCGATGACGATTTCAACCTCTTATTGCAGAATCTCGCCTCGAACGAACAACACATCCTCGTGACTGGGGGTCTTGGATTCATCGGCAGCCACACCACTCTCGAGTTGCTCAAAGCAAACTACAATGTCATTGTAATCGACAATCTCAGCAACTCCTATGAAAATGTGTTTAATCGCATCGAGAACCTGGCATCCAAATATCACGAGACAAACGGCACTTGCATGCCTTCGCTGAAGCAACATCATCACGACTATCGGGATACAGAGGCTTTGCGTGCTCTCCTTGAAGAATATAGGCTTCCATCCCAATGGAATTCACCCAAGTCAAAAATTGCCGGGGTCATTCACTTTGCTGCGCATAAAGCTGTGGAAGAAAGCATCAGAGACCCACTGAAATATTATGCCAACAATGTCAGCGGCCTCGTAGACTTTGTTGGGATTTTGGGCGAGTTTGGAATCAAAACATTTATTCTATCTTCATCAGCAACTGTGTATGGGACACTTGCCAACTCTGGGCGCCCCTTGAAAGAGGAACTGTGCGTTCATAGACAGGAGATCCTGAAAGACGAAAACGGCTATGAGTCATTAGTACAGCCCGGCTGCACTGGGATCACGAATCCGTACGGTCGAACGAAGTGGATGTGTGAGGCGATCCTGGCAGACTTGGCATTTTCTGACCCGGAATGGACCATTGTTGCCCTTCGATACTTTAATCCGATCGGTTGCGATCCGTCAGGACTTCTTGGAGAGGACCCAAGAGGAATACCTACTAATCTACTTCCCGTCGTAGTGAAAGTCATGACTGGCCAGCGTGAAGAGCTACAGATGTTTGGAACCGACTGGGACACCGAGGATGGCACAGCTGTCCGAGATTTCATTCATGTCACGGATCTTGCCCAAGGACATATCGCTGCCCTCGACGCTGCAAATGAAGGGAGACTGTGCGAGAACTTTCGGACATTTAATCTTGGAACTGGCTACGGGTATTCGGTATTAGATGTGGTGAAAACCATGGAGGTGGTATCCGGCAAGCCCATCCCAAGAAAAGCTGTGGCACGACGTGCAGGAGATGTAGGCTCCTGCGTTGCTGTGCCGGCAAGATCACGGAAGGAGCTCCAATGGACAACAAAGAAGAGCCTGACAGACGCTTGCAGTGACATATGCAACTTCCTGCGAGTGAGTGCCCTAACGTCTTAGAGGGGCTACCATTCTCAACCTCTCACTTTCCTGTCGAAGTTCGCTTAAAGCGAAGACGGGGAGAAATTCTAGCAGGATCTTCTACCCTCTTTTTTCATGAAATTACCGGCTCATTTAATATCTGATTTTGGCTTGCATCACTAACGGAGAATTGATGATATTATTGTTCTTGTGTTCGGGATTCTGTGACTTACTTTCATGGGAGGTTCTGGCGTGAGTGTTATACTCTTAGTAATGTGTAATACGGCGCGTCGATCAGTGTACATAGCATTACTCAAAGGACTATGCATTTTATAGAATCAGAGTTAGCGATAGATAGGATTTAATCAGTTGGATGTGAACACACACATATTATACAGTGATCGGTAATTGATGAGATTATTGTCCTGGACGAGCTTGCGAAGTAGGGGATTTTACTGTCGAAAAAAAGCTGGGGAGAATGCACAGGCATGACCTTACCTATTTGGGTAGTTTTCTGTGGGCTATTATTATCAAGGAAAAGCTTATTTGTCTTTTAGAAAGCCCGTTCCAAAAATGGCGTAGTCCCTATTCAGCTTAAGTAAAGCCTCTAGCTATTTTCTTTCGCGGATATTATAAAGTGGATCGACTCCGCAGGCCTCGTCGCGCAAGACGCCTTAAGGAACAAAGTCCAATAATTAAACAGTGCATTCTACTACATATGGTTTCTGGGGCGAGCCATAGGACGGGCAGGCCTTCTGGACGTGTAGTGTTCTTACACGCTGTCCAGTTAGTACCATATTCCTTACAAATTGATCGCTAGTCCTTCCTCATGGATTGGGGACTAAAAGGGCTAGATACAGAAATAAGGAAGGGGTTGGATCGGAGTATGATCCGAGCCCCAGCGTGCATTACAAAAAAACAGTATATGAATATTCTCTATTGTTAGCTAAGAGCCAATAATGTGAAAACTGAGTGGTTTCAATTATCAATAAAGGAAAGAGCGAGTGGCCCAAGTTAATACAGGGAATAAAAGAAAGAATACGTGGACTAAGCGAATTCAATAAATCGAGGAAAGAGTTTGTAGAGTAAGCGAATTTAATGAGCAAAGGGAAGAACGCCACCTTTGACTTGTTATAAACTCGGAACTTTCTGAAGGTCCAATGTCCTCAGCTAGCAAGAGTTGTATCACTGGTATTAAATAGATCAAATTAATCGGAAGAAACCCACTCGTCAAGCCCTCTTTAACATCTCTATTAATATCCGGACTATTGGGATGGGAAGCAGCTGGGGTGGTCGATATAGACGGAGGTTTCACTAGAGAAGAAAGCGTGTTTTTGGTTTTCTGGTTTTTCAGCTCTCGAAGTTTTAGAATCTGCAGGTGCTGGTTAAAGGCTGGATCCCTGGTTGGTTAACATGGGAAGGCTCGATCATTATCTTCGGGGGGAGAAGCCCTGGCAAAGTGCTCAACAATGGCAAAAATGGCAGAGAGTGAGGTTTACTTTTCTATAGCACTATCATGGGGCAGGGCTATAGCAACCTTACTAACAGACCATGTGTTAACCGTCTCTTCATTTCGTTCGAAGGGAAGCTTGTAGGGCAAGATTCGCATGTTGAACAAAAACCAGTGGCCATTGTAAGCCTCCTCTATGAAAGAGTTACTAAGGAAGAAGGTCGTCAGTATAAGAGGGAGGCTGTCTTTCTCATCATCCTTTATCCTTAGGAGAAAGGGATAGAAATTGACGACGTAGGATGGGGTGTTGAAACATAGAAACACTTGGCCTTTAAAAGACTCATTTTGTGTATACCGTTCCTCTGGTTTCAACAGACGACACTGCTAAAGATCACTGATAAGTTCGCTATCAGGTCGTTACCAACGAGGACAGGCTGTTTCTTGAGTTTGTTTGCTGTATGGAAGGTTAGTGATAAAGCTTTGGTCGGCCATTGTAATAAAAGCTATTAACTCGTTTCTCCCTTTGTTCTAAGCGATGTATTAGGGCTATAATTTGTGAAAGAAATAAAGACTCGCTGACTCTTTGCACATATAAAGGCAACTAGCTTAGAGAGTAGGAATCCCTGCGGCAGCAATGAGGTAGCGTATGGATTACACACTAACTAAGAGGGAAACAGATGGTGTAGTTAATGGATTAACTACAATGGCACTGCTTAGCTTTGAATAAGTATAGATATCGAATAGGAGATTTACGAAATCTTCAGAACCCTTACAGATGAAGACTTCGAAATGGGTTTGTAGTAATCGATATAAATATCAAAAAGTTTAAGGTCTTATATTAATATACCAATTTAACTAGTGAGTAATTAAATTGATTCGCCTCTTCAAACTCCTATAGGTGGTGCCTCCAATGGGCGGGAACGAGAGCGAAAAGAAAAGAAATTTTGTCAGGGAGCTTTTCTTAGGCGAAAGGAATTCGAAATGCAGCTTTCCTAGAAGAATACGAAGCAGAGATAGTTGCCAGGCGCCGAGAGCGAGAAGCACAACGACAAGCCTGTAAAGGTGCAGAAGCGAGGACAAGACTGGAGGAAATGGCTGCTAAATGTCGAGAATGATAAGCACAACGGCAAGCCTGTAAAAGCGCAGAAGCAAAGACACGACAAGAGGAAATAGCTGCTAGATGTCGGGAACGAGAAGTACAATGAAAAGCCCGTAAAGGTGCAAAAGCAAAGACACGACAGACGGAAAAGAAGCATGGGAGAAGGTCTTTAAAGAAACTTGTTAGACAACTAGAACTTGTTCTACAGAAAAAAATTTTCCTGTAAGTCCTTTTAGACAATGTTGAATACGATTTCGAACGGAAGCAGAATACTTTAAAAAGTCGTACATGGTGTAAGTAGTAGTAGTAGTAATATTCAATGACCCGATCTAGCTGACTACAGACATGTCGCTATGCAGGCTTATCCTCACAGACTCCAATTCCAGTGCAGAAAAGCAACAAATATCCCTCTTTAGCCCCAATAACTCCGTTTCCCATTGCTCTACCAGATTAGAGCTGCCGTTTGTGTCTATCAAGTTCTGGCTCGTGTCCACCACATGACCCGTGTGGTAGGGTGTTTCACACCCATAAGCCCAGCGTCTCTACACAGGGTCACCTTGACAGTAAGTTCGGCTTACTCCTCGTCTCGAGTTCCATATGTTGGAATTGGTTGGGTCGTCCTATTTGCACCATAAATTCGGCCACATGCCTCGCCGACTTGGGGTCTGAGACCAGCTTGCCATAGCTTGTCTGGCCCCCAATTTTCTCCACATATCTTATTTGAGGATTGTCCAGATGGCACATTCAGCAAGACATGTTTGGGGGTTTAAGACCCCTGATCACAGCTGCATTGTCTGCTGCCAGTGTCCCTAGCCTTGATTTTGAATGGGTAACGGTTCAGTCCTATTCTGCCTTTTCACATTCGGATCAGGACCGAGCTGCAAGCCTTTTTAATCCTGATATAGTCACAGTGATTTCCTTATGGGGTTCGGGATTAGCTTGTGGGTGGGCCTGCCGGTTGTCGCGGCAGACCACATCGCATTCCACTTTTTCCAACCCTGTCTTTGGTTGCACGTTTTGCCGCGGCAGCTAAGCGACACAGTTCAGGGTTGTTGGGTAACTGCCTACTCGCCTCCTTGGTTGCCTTGTCCACCCCTTCGCTTCCTAGTACCCCTCATGCCCTGGAATCCACGGAACCGAGACCTCCATATCGTGGCTTCGTTCTAGCCCGCGGATCCCATTCGAAGCCTTCTCTAGGTATCATTGGCCTGAGACTCGCCGTAGCTTAGCCAGGGCCTTGATGGCTGCTTGGCTGTCTAAAAGTACGGCCTGGTTTTCTGTCGCAGCGGCCTGTTCAGCCAGTATCTCCGTGGCCATTCCTACCCCTTTTAACTCCCCTGCGTAGACTGTGGCTGCTGTTTCAAGCCCTAGATAGGCCAGCTTGGCTGTGCCCAAGTCTGGTGCTGCCGCTGCCGCTCCCACATGGCCCTTGTAGCCACCGCCATCGGCATATATAAGCACATGGCTAGGGCCGATGTTCGCTTTCCAATGACATTATGTATGGTTATTGCTTGTTTACGTTTTTCAATAAAAACGTTCGTCCTGGGGGCCCATGGCTCGATAAACCCTGCGTAGCCCCCACTGCTCATTCTCTTTGGATATCGGTGCCAAGCAGTTGTTTCCCTTATAATGAAGCTCCATGGGGGCCCAACCCCCTAATACGATTTCTTGTCTGCCTCTTTGGGGCCATCCCACTACACTTTTTTCCTGGGGGCTGAATCAGACTGTGGAACAATACAGCATTTGGGGGATAACAATTGGCTGGTACGCTTTATACATACCTTATAGTGAGGCCCCTCACGTGGAGCCACTAAGGCCTTTGAAGGCATCAAGGCAGGCTATTGCTTTGCCTATAGCTCGCTTGCGATGGGGAACCAGCTGCCCTAGCCGTGGTCTGTTTATGTTATGCAGTCTCATGACTGACATTGTTGTAGGCACCCGAAATACCTAGGAACAATACACTAATCATGTTGCCCCTCCCCATGCGTTGTAAACTTGATCTTATCCGGTTGAACAACATGGTCTGTGAATATAACACGCCGTCCCCCTAAGTGTGTGTTTGGTAGTAGCCTGTGTTCTTCTACAGCGTAATTAATTCGTCGGGCAAAAATGGGTTCCAGTTATCTTTGTCAATGTGTTTAGTAACGCAATAAGCCTATAATACTTGGGAATCCGTGGATCCCTCCCCTAGCTTTATCATAACTATCGCCGTTCCGTCCTGAAAATAGGATGGGTTGTACCCCAGACGGAGGCACGCATCGAATATCTCCGCAAGTAAGGGCGCGATTATAGGGCCTATAATATGAAGTAGGTGCGTTGGTATAGCGTCCGGGCCGGGTGCCTTGTCTATAGGAGCATGTTCAATGGCTTCTGTGACCTCCGGTTGTGTAATCCTGGGAAACGTGATAGGTCACCATATCTCTGCTGTGAGGTCTGCTGGTGGCGGCTCGGGGAAAAGAGCTTCTGGAAGACCCTGGCCTTTTCAATAGCGATTTTAGCCTGAGCCCTAGGGATAATTCCTCGATCATACAGCCGGTCTCTGTTACGCGCCCACCTAGCGAGCTGCCATAGGTCACTATCGGGAAGGTGGTAGGGTGTCAGGTGCTTTCTTCGGGAAAGCACCCTTCCGATCATGATAACTGCTTAGGCAATTGGTTCAGGATATTTTTCTCCTTATCTTCCAATGACGAGGCGATCTCTCCGATCTCGTAGGCTCGGACATCTTACTTGTGGGCCTGCTGTAGTTGCCTCCTCGACTCTCCGTCGGTGACCATGCTTTAGAGCCTTTGATACAATGTGCTTTTTAATGTTGGGAGCTACCTTGTACTCTTCCCAGTGTTCGAAGACCAACCGATAGATCGGACGGCTATTCAATCCGTAGTCGAAAGTCCTATCGGAATAGGCCACGATAGGAACACCTCTACGGAAGAAATGACAACAGTCAACAGATCAGTCGAATTCTTCGGTTTTCCCGAGGAGGATGTTATTTCAGGAACATTTAGGCTTACGTCTACTGGTGTGTTTTCTCTTGATGATCCAAGTTTCTTTAATACTCCACCAAAGACATCGCCAAGTTTAGACTTTAGAAATACAAGAGACAGCCTTGCCGATTCAAGACACCATGAAAGCTTGTGCTAGAAACCCCATTACATGGATGACGGCATTCTCCAGGGTAAAACGTGATCACCAGATGGTGACTCGATATAACAAGAGTATGGCGATTGCTCTACGACATAATCACGATATCAGCGTGATTCTTAGCAAGAAGCAAGGTCTATCTTTAGTTTACCTTGTAACAAATTACGCGACAAAGCTACATACCCCTATGTGGATACGCATTTCCTTTGCTGCAGAAATTCACGAACGGGCCGTTAGACTGGAGACAAGATCGATTCTAGCAACACACCACAGCTAAACAAGACAAGACAGTTCCTAATGCGGCTCGCAAACAGAGTCTTTACAGATCATGAGCTCTCGGCTGTAGAAGTTGTCAATCATCTCTTCGATTATGAGACAGATTATACAAGTATCAAGGCATGAACTTATCTCCATCTGAATACGTTGTATTGGGCTATAGCTAGACAATGGAAGCCGCTTCGAGATGCTTTTTTTGAGTTGACAGGATTAGGCCAACTATATGAAACTGCTCGGGCCCGAGATAAAGGATACCAGCTGTCACATGTAGAGGGTTACAAACCCCGTGGGCCAGGTTTTGCAAATATTTGCCTGTTCGATTATCCTTCCTTTGTGAAACTGGAAAGACGACAAATTATAGTAGACAATCCAGCAATAATTTCGTTTGGGAACCCAGCTGACTTTGCCAATGAATGGGTACAACATCTTCGAAAGCCTGGAGAGATCGCCGTTGTACATGTGTGTCTTCAAGGACAGCTTGGAGATAACCATAACGAAGAACACGAGTCGCTTTTTAAAGGGCAAGAAAAATTACTTATATGTTAAATCATAGCAGATTTCTATATTAAATAATTGGTTTATATACTAATAAAGAAATAAAACGCTAGTTTTTTATTTCTCGGGATTTTTGCTCCATGACAGTTCTTCTTGGACAAATCCGCAGATAATACTACAAGCTTATGGCGGGAATTCTACAGAGATGCGTCCCCCCCAGAATGAAGTCTTATGTCTAGAATATTTCCTTACTCTGAATATCAGCAGAAGATGCTAGACAAGATGCTAAGAAGCGTAGCGATGGTGACGGCACAGCTGACACTGAGTACGGAACCGAAACTGACAACAATAACTAGTAACAACTTTCTTAGAACTAAAGACGATAGCTTCTAAGTCTAAGGAGCTAAAAAGTCTCTTTTGAGAAGCCTAAGATGTTATATCAGACCGATATTCCGAAGGTTTTGTTAAGAACCGGGCTTTTACCGGCAACTGCAAGGCGAAGAGAGATTGGAGGACGCAAAAACGAAAAAAAAGCTCTTATTGTATCAGACTATTGAACGATCTGGCAAACAAAATCCAAATCTATCAGCTACTTGACCCCAAACGAGGATACCATTAAATCTGAACAGTAAGCAGATAGGGATTGAACCTAAAGGAGGGATTTATTTGGAAATCGGGCCAAACACGACGTATGCAGGTTGGACTCCAACAGCTGGCTCCGCTCCTTATTACTGAATTCTTGGACAAGCACCAACACTTCGATGACAGCAAGGATATTAGGCAACATCTTCAGCTAGTACGCTCTAGCAATCCCCGAATCGGCACAGCGCGTTTACAATTCAAGAAGATAGACGTGTTTTCGAGAGTTTAACTTGGGAACGACTGGACCAGGCTCAACAGATCAAGGAGTACAGTCCTCCTGACAGAGCTTTCCCTTTTTGGCTATGCTCAGCCATTGTCGAACGATACTAGGCTCTAGATGCGTCGAAAGATAATATCCCTCTGTATTTATTTTGGGATACCAGCCATTTGGCTTACTGTCAATCCTAACGATCTTGGAAACCCTATCAAACCCCGTCTCGCAGCTTACCGATCGCTATGTCTAGAAGCGGTAGAATAATTACTCAAACAACTATATCAACATCTTCATAAGACTGCAATGTCTATCAATGATCCTGTTAGTTCGGTTGAACCTTCCGCAGAGAAACCTTGTTGTTCTTCAAACATAATGTTGTAATCGGTGCTTCAGGGATGTTAAGAGATGAGTTGCAAGCTGACCTGAAAATTAGAAGATTGCTCTGACATGCGCGAAGACGTTGATTGTCAGTATTCGGAATCAGGGACTGACAAAGGTCCCTATCGTAAGTTGAGTCATCTAACGATCTATCCCATTCTTCACACCGCTTGCAGACCGGGATATCTTCATGAATTTCCAAAGGCAATATTTGTGATAACGCTCTCCAAGTCACAATCAGATTGTTTTGGTTTATCCAAAAGTTTATTGGCCATACCTAGATATTTCTTGCGACCATCGGCGACCTAAGAGGATATCGCAATCGGGGTCTGGTATTAGCAAGGGAATATCCGTTTGCTTTTGCCCATCAACTTTCAGATCGGGAAGTGCCACCACTCCATTTTTCCATCCGGCAAACGGCAAGATATTTGTCACATTACGCTATTCGGCTTTGGCAGCCAGCGACTTCTTCATCAATGCAACGCAGCCTATCCTTCGATCGATAATAATATCGGAAGAATGAAAAATAGGGTAATAGGCATTCTAGCGAGCTTCAACCTTAAGTATTCGTCGATTGTTAGCATGATCCCTCAAAATGTAGAAGTCTGTTTCCGGTATCGAGACTCGCAACTTGAGAATAGAAGCTTGTCCTTTCCTAGATTGCTACAGCCCTTTTTTCTAGCTCCTTTGGCCATTTTGGTTGAGCGATAGAACGTCTCAATTAGTATGATGGGCTCCTTTCCTCGGCTTCTACAGTCCACACGTCTATACCGGACCACAGTCTCGTTCTTAGTCCTGCTGGTGGTTCTGGTATCGGAGCAACCTTGGTTGTCGCCACAGCGTCGTTTCAATCCGGTCAGGTGCCCTCCCGCCGTTCCCCTGATAGTCAGTAGTCGAGTACTTTCTTAGTTGTCCCCTCGACAATTCGGTGTTCGCTCACAGATCGCTCGCGGCACTCTCTATCCTATCACTAGTCTGGTTAACGCGTCGCTGCTACGACACGGGGTCCTGCAGAGGAGCTACAATGCAGCCAATAATCTCTGAATAGGACAAGGAGGTGAAAGAAAAAATAAGCGGTACTTAGTAATATGCGACAGACAGCCAAATCTAATATGAACTAAAAAGCAAAAAGGCTCTTGATTCAAATTAGGTGCTATATTAATAGAATATCAAGTATAAGGAGAGAAAGGAAGGAAAGAGAAAAGAGAAAGGAAAGGCCTTCATGGGCGGAATTTGCCTTTTAGCAGTCCTCGGATTATGCAGCCTTTGCTGTTCATGTGTCCAGAATCGTTATTGTGGTGATGCTGAGCAGGGCTTTCGGCCATTTCTGACTGAGCGAACAAACCTTTTCCATTCCCTTTAAAGGCCTTCCTCCAGGATGCAATAAGCCTTGCGATGGTAACACAGAAATTTCATCAACATTTACTAATCTTGCCTACAGTTCCCACTGGCTTAGTTGATACCAACTGAACCCCAAATAGGGCCACAAGTGAAAGTAGTTATGTGATCTGCACCAATAAACCTGCGGGGCCGACCGATACTTCCCATTCTCATCTGGGATTAACGGGTGAGCGTTGGAATGTTTAGAAACAATGCCTACAACTCCGTCTCGTTTTTATCGCCGGAATTAGTCTCCATACAACCTGTAGGGAGGACATTTGCGAATTCTTGAAGAACAAGAGCAACCACCATATCGACACTCGCCGTCTAGGCAACGTATTGGTATCGAGCCCCAGAAAATTTCTAGGTCAGGAATCACCAATTTGGCATCCGAAGGCCTATACTCATTCTGCGTGTTAGTTTTTTGAGGTGCTGTAAGCTTGGTCCTGAGAGCTCGTCGAACATGCTAATAATAGAGTTGGACGGTAGCGTTTGGCCATGTCTGACGCACGGCAAAAATTCCTGACATATCCTTATCTATACCAAAGAATGTCGGATTCAACCCTAAGGTATAGACCGACCGCTCCCAGCTCAGCATTGCGACCCCCTCTTCGCAAGCGCATCCATCGAACGGTCAAGCGATGGCCCTGGCACTAGTTTGCTCGGCATTTGAAACGCCCCATCTGAGATGTATCTTGCACTCCCTTCGTAACTGAAGGGCGGGCGTGACCGGCATCCTGGCTAATGCAATCTAGCATCGGTCGGTATTTTTGCCCTTGCAACAAGCCATAGATTAGCAACTTGGCTAGTATACTGGTAGTCGCGTCGGACAGGTAAACAAGCCAATTGAAGATATCATACAGGATGGTTCCGTAACCGAGACTGAGTCTCAAAATCCTCCCGGCTATCAAGTACCTCGTCTAGGCCCTGTTTCTTTCCGCGGCGATTACAAAGTTTCTTCTGCTTTCCGTTTTTGCCTCGAGTTAAAATCGCCGCCGCTGTCGCGGAAAGCCTTGCACATCCGACACCAGACTTGACTTTGTTGCGTGGGGTTTTCCATCTTGAGATCCTTTGGCTAGCTTCAGGGAAGGAAGATACTTTTTCAAAGGAGTTGACAACATGGTACGGGAAGAATGGTGCGGTGCAGCGAGAGCGCACAGACAAAACAAACACGGAAAAAAAAAATTCCAAAAAGTCACGTGTTCCAACTTTTAAAGGGACGATTCTGAGCAAAACAAATATACAAATATACATTCATCTCATACCATGATTTGCTGCTCAGTTAGTATCCATCTTGGCTTCTCTCGCTTTAGGGACTAAGTTTCAAGACTTTTCCATCTTGCACTTGCGAATACGTGTATATTGTTCGCAGAGGCAATGATCTGTCCTCGATGTCGAACGCGACTCCTGTCCCGACTACCCTCCCAATGTAATATCTTCGCATCTTCAGCGTGCTTTGGTTTCCAAATCCGTCGAAATCAATTGCGTTTCTCGAGCGATTCGCCTTCGATTGTAGGAACCACTCCCACCCCCGCTCCCCGGCCAGTGGCTCCAGGTTTCGGCTCGGTCGTAATTACATCCACGATACCACCAGCTCATCCTGGAATATCAGGGCCCTTCACCGCTCCTGAGCATGTTCCACTATCCCTGAATCATGATGAACCTATGAGATCAGCAGTGGACCGAAAGCCCAGCAGTTGTCTTGCAGGTACCAGGCTTGAAGGGCTAAACTATATGAAAAACAAGTCGGATATCTTCGCCATGGAAGACTCAGATTACCCGGACTGGCTATGGGGCTTGCTAGATAGCTCCAGCAAGCAATCTACGACCGAGACAAGTGGCGATGACATCAGCAGTACGATATCCAGTAACTACTTAAGCTTGGTCATGTTGTTTACTCACCTCTTGATAGCCATGAATAAGAAGCAACGAAAACGTCATGAAAAGAAGATGGCCGCCCTTGCTGCATCCCAACCCCGCAAGGTACCGCTTCACGAACAGTCTATCGATCTCACACCTGCACCGTATAATGTTACCAAGACGGAATCGAAAGAAAACCTTGAACAGGCTATCGACAGCCTTGAAAAGAGATCGATGATAACAAAGAGCGGGAGAGTTGCGAGACGGAAAGCGATCAAAGAAGCGAATTTCCTGCGTAGCCTATGATTTCTTTTCATGATTTCCCCGCATATCATACCCTTAGCGTTCGACGTAAAAATAACTTCTTCAGGCACGACGTGCTGGGCAGTCGTCTCCTAGTTTTAATAACACGAGCTCTAAGTGAGGCTACAACTATGACTCATGTCTCATCAAAAATCTTCACTATCTGATTATTATGGGGCAGTTCATAACCGCATTTACCGTATTATATATATCCTAGGTCTATATGTGCACGGTACCGCCTCTCATGAAGCACTATCACATGTTATATACTACGAGGGATAATTCTTTTTGTATTACAGGCTATTTTCTTCTATTGTGAAAAATAGCGAGGCTACTCATGTGCCCTACTAAAGATGCTACAAGGACAGAACGGTCAAGTCAATTCAATACAGCTTTTTGCGTAAGCAATGTCCTTTGGGCCCAAAAAACTTTGCGCACGCGATGTCTCCCATAGCAACCCAACCATCTTCCGTAAACAATCCTCGGAGAAGCAAAAATCTTCACTGCCATCGTGGAAATATACGGAACACTATCTTCATTGTGGCTCCACGACTCTTAAAGCAACAACGTGCCCTCACTAGAGAATTAATCCTCTCTGGAATATACAACGACCAGGATATCGCCACTGCGACCCATTGTACTAAGCGTACAATTCCGTCGTCATTGACGGAACCTGCGTGTTTTCGACTGTCCATTTGGATTGCCGAACAAGGGAGGTCGTGATCCAGTTCTCACGAAGCCGATGGTTGCGGCTTTAATCAGCCGTCTCCTAGAGAAACCAGACCTTTATCTGGACGAGACGGCCTAGTTCTTATGGGACGAATTTAACGTGGCCGTCTCCTCAACGGCTGTTTCAAGAGCCCGGCACCGTGCAGGGTGGTCTAAAAAACAAGCAAGGTGCAACGTCCTGCTGCTGAATGCGTACCCTTAATTTTTTTTTTTTTAATATATAGGCAAGGAGGATCGCCGCAACTCGGAACTCCACCTTTCGAACTTACTACCAATGCAAGGTCAGCACCTTCCAAGCAATGTAATGGACAACACTTCCTTCCATCACTCTGAGCGGATTTGAGAGATATGTGTAGAGACTGGTGTTAAGTTCGTTTACCGACCTCCCTACTCGCCGGACTTTAACCCTATTGAAGAGTTTTTTGGAGCTGAAGGTGTTTATCAAGCGGGAATTGGAGCATGTATGTGAGAATGACAGACAGGTTGGAAGAAGGGCAGAAAGCGCTAAGGGGCATTTTAAACATGCAGAGATATAGATGCAGATAGGGTACTTGTCTTATAATAAGAAATTAATCCCCAACTACCGATATATATCTATCTACCTTAAATTCTTTTATAAAAGAAGCGTGCAGTATATACAACCTTACAAATATGGAAGACAAGGAGGGAGTAATCTATACCTTATAGTATACCTAATACAGGATAAAATTAATAGCTCACATCATTATTAGCAAAATGTTTGTTAACTTCAGCAACCTGCCCGAGATAGGCTGAGAAACCCTCATCCAAGCCAGACTCATCCTACACTCCATTATCATTAACGAAGGATGATGACCACTCCAAGGGCTCAAAATTCATATCCGGTAGTGGTACGTGGTCTGCGGGCTTCTCCATAAGAGGATCAAGATCGACAGTCGCAACGAAAGACTTACCTTCCTGAGAGATTCGCACTTTATTGATTTATCCCTCTCCGGTAGTTCTCTAATTCCTCCATTCCTTAACATCGTCGCACAGCATCCTGGCGACATCTTCCTTTATATCCCGTCCCACCCACCGATTCAGCGGTATTTTCCTG
Organism: Pseudotulostoma volvatum; assembly: GCA_019804575.2. Classification (NCBI taxonomy): domain Eukaryota; kingdom Fungi; phylum Ascomycota; class Eurotiomycetes; order Eurotiales; family Elaphomycetaceae; genus Pseudotulostoma; species Pseudotulostoma volvatum. The sequence goes on from JAHQZX020004317.1 coordinate 62,519, forward strand.
GCATACTCCAGACGAAGACATCATTCTGCATTACAAATTGCAATAACTTTCCTAATTTCACCACGCCACTTTGGCGAGGAGCAACAGTATTCAAGCCAGAAGCCGTATTCATGTAATGTGTCGTGCTCGAAGTGCGACTCGGGAACTGAGGAGAGACAATCGGCGGCTAGCCTGCGGGAGGAAGAGACTAGCCGACAGAAGGAAAAGCCAGAGGCAGTGTTGGACCGCTTCCCGATGTACGAATTTTTGTCTGATTCTTTAGCGGAGCGGGAAGGTCGTTCTGCCATAAGCTCCCATTCGATCTTCACGACAAGCTCCCTTCCCGCGTACTTGTTTCCCAGCTCCATCGAATGGTTATCCGCTTCCTTCCACAGAGCGCCGGATATATTCGAGTCGTCATCAACCGTAAAGGGCAGTGATGGTCCTTTGTTCGGTGACTTCACCGTCACCTTGCAAACTCGAAATTTTCTGTTTTTCGGCGCTCTACTCTGTTGCAACCGGGGTTCCCATTGGTTGTATAAAGATGTCGTCAGAGAATTTCCAGTGAGTCTTTAACACTCCGCATACTATCCTCAGCCACCTTCTTTCCAGCGGCCTTACAAATCCATGTGATGGTGTATACAACATGTCACTGAGAGTCTGGTCTAACGGCCCCCTCGGTAGCACCAGTTTTGGCCCCTCATCTTCATCGTCTTCCACCACTCGTCGACGCTTCCTGTGACTAGGCCTACCCTTGTTTTTACTCTTTCTAGTATTGGCCAGCTTGGTACTGGCTGCCTCAGATGGAGCAATATCTGCAGAGCCGACAGTGCCCTCTTCTTCAAAGTCCAACTCCATCACAGGCGCTGGATCAAAAGAATGCCGCAGGGTTCCATATTCGATCGGAGGGAGCAGTGGAGGCGTACGAGAAGGATAGCTATCCTGGTTATTATTCGTTGGTGTATCCTGAATTACTAGCTGCAGTGGTGCTGTGGCAGCAACGGGAAGTAGCTATGCGATGATTCTTATTCGGCCGCTGTACCTCAGGACTTCTGAAGCACCCGGTTTCGGTTTCCTCGGGCTTCGGCGAGTTGCTGCGGGAGCTCGGGCCTCTTGACGCTCCATTCCTAAAGAATCCAGTAATTTCAAGGGCACCCATATAGTTGAGGTGATTGGGGCTGGGTAAATGAATTGTACTGGCTGCTTTAGGGGATCCTAATAACAGGGAATTCTGAGAGAACAAACCACACTACAGAGGCAAGAAGATGGACTCTTATTTGGGGAAGTGTCCGTGCGCAGTGACCCAAATTTTGGGGCCCGAAGGAAAGCATCAGCACTATAACGATGATGATGATGAACCTGTCCCGTATTGATACATTTACCACTTTGACATTCAAGACATTTAGTAAGTGCTGTGCTAACACCTAGATTTCTGACCAGGAATCATTTCCTGTTTGAATTAAATTAAATTAAATAAAGAGGAGAACAAGGGGAACAGTTCCCATCGGTCTTTCAACGAGAATCAACAACTCAAACAAGGCACATCTCCTGAATCTCCCCAGTAGTAACATGCCAACTATTATTATGAGTTTTCAGTGCCTTGAAAGACTTCATGGATGAACGAAGGACTAGACCTCAAGGGGATCTACATATAATCTATATATCACATACATGGCAATAGTACTTAATATAGGTCATAAATGAATTCCTAGGAGGGTGGAACACGGAGCCCCTCTCAACTCCTATCAGTTCTCAATTTGTTTGAACTTTGCTTGAACTTTGCAGGCCCCTTCGAAGCAGGGGCATATCAAAGAAAAATGTCAATTCAAAACCGATAAAAGGTTATAGTGATGTTATACGTGAGATCACTTGAAAATCATGCTGAGTTCTATTGATAATAACCACAAGAGACACAATTGATGTCCTAGATATCAGACATTTCCATTGCTTTATCTCTCCTTAACCCTCTATTCATGGTGACGGTGCCAGCCAAAGGTCTTTGAACTGGCCCCGATTGATCCTCAAGATCCTCTCCCACATTTCCTCATCAGACCTCTCAACCCCACCCAAGCGCGATGATCAGAAAATCTGCGTAGCCGGCTTGCTTGCCCTTGAGGAAAGGACCATCCTTGTCACCCTTTCCTTCTAACATTGCGGCTACAACATCAAGATCCCTCTTCAGCTGGCCCCATGCCTCTTCGGAGGCTTCGCCATTCTTTGCTCTAATTTCAGCTAGAGGTTTCTCGTAGAGTTTTTGGCGTACATGAAAATATACCCTTCCCTTCTCATCTAAGACACCGTACACCTTCGGAGCAAGGAGCATAGCCAACTTCTCCATAGAAAACAGTGGGCAGCAGCAAGCACATAGCTGGCATCTCCGGACGGGAAAAGAGAGGGGTACTCTGGTACTGCGAAAGTCTTTTCCAGGCGGCAAGCAATCGAGAAAGAATCGTTCATGGCTCCATAAAGGTTAGAAGCTACTGATGAGTTATAGATGGTGGCCGGAAGACTGTATTCGACTCCTCAGTTAAAAGGGGGACGGAGAGCTTTTATAATACCAGCGCGATATCGGGGAGAGAAATGAAGGATTCGGTGTACGGAGTGCTTTGAAATTCAACACCGGTCCGGTTTTGAGAGAATTTGGAGCCCATGATTTCGAGGGGTCTAGATAAGGATTAATTCGACGCCCAACCTGAAAAATAATGTACTGAATGTCGAAGTAGCGAGCACAGTATAAGTGTGGGCTGTAGCTGATCTAGTGGGTGAATCACCACACAGAGTGCAGTTCAGAGACCACCATCGATTGGAAAATATATCCTACAGATTATTTTGATAGCCCTCTGAAGTTTTTATGAATCAGTTCATGGGAAATTACACCTTCAAAGCCAAAAGTACGTTATATGGAACAAGCTAAGCTATACACCAGTAATCGTGGTCCGTAACTGATCCAACTGAGCCAGCCTCTTGAAGTCATCTGAGCTCTAATACAAACCATAACATCTAACTAGTTTGAATAATAGTACACCACGTGCACACACAATAACCAAGTTACCTGGTAGAAGGTTATCAGCGCACATCGGAGTGGGCATATATTTTGGCATCAATCACTAAATCAATAATGAATGTGAAGGCCGAAACCTAAGGCAGAAATTATCTCATTGTATGATACTGAAGCGAGCAGTATGTTACATGCAAGACACCGTATACCAAGGATATCGCGTCTAACCAATATTGAAGAGACGCTCGATGTGGACTTTTGACGAAGGTATTGGAAGATAATCGCGCGCCGCCTGCGCCATGAGCTTAAATTCACCTTGATTGGCGTTCCACCAGCGTAATATCCACTCTGTTGGGTCTTCCTTTATGTTGCCTCTATAAGCAACTCGTGGGGTGTCAACATATCGATCAATATCGGAGGTTTCGGATGTGTCTTCGACAGATGACTGGTATGGCTCGAGGAATCGATATTCGAGGCTTTTGTATTCGTCATTCTCTGTATTTAGAGGCAGGGAGGGTTCAGAGGGGTAGGTAGACTTAAGGAACTCGCAGATTCGTTTGATCAAGTTGTCAGCGTGAGGCATGTGGTCTTTGATCTATTGTGTCTTAGTCCGGGGGTTGAGAACTGAGGCAATGAGGTAAATATCATTGTCTCGCATGAAGCTGTTATATCTCTCGAAGGTCTCAACTCCAGCTTTGACAGCATTAACGAGGGTATCGTCAAAGGCGGCGTATTTGCCCTCTTTCCGCGTAATAAGTTCAATGTAGCCTGAATTTGACTATAGAATCGAGCCGCAAGCTAAAGTGTAGGCTGTTCTCATGAGACAAACTCTATGTATAGTAATGTACGAATATCTTCAAGTCTTTGCCAGTACGCTGGAGGGGTGAGGGCGCCTAGAACAGGGCAAGAGAACCCCAGCCAACATTTTACCTCTATTATGTGATAAAAATTCGACCAATTACGAATCGAATTGAACTTCTAGGTTACCCTATTCGATTCGTACGAATCAAACCTTTCTAAAGTTTGACTCGGTTCGATTCGATAGGAGCCCTATTCATTATCGGTAATATGAAAACATGATCCCTTCACCATAGCACCAGGTACTATGTAATCATTATGATGACTCTGAAGCACAGTCTGCCATTGCATCGAGCTTATGATATCATATAATACTAGTAGTATTTACTATGTTGGAACTTGTCTCTACATTATACAATCAATATAGTAGCGACGGCGGAAAGGTCCCTGGCGATGGGGTGGCCAAGGTTGTGATTGGCCCGGGAAACGGTGGCGGTGCTCGGCCCCACGCCCATAACTTAAAAGCCTTTTCCTCGATAACCAAACATAGTCTAGCCTTAGGGCTAGGGCAAACATCATAATTTCCACCATGCAACCGTGGTCTCAGAAATCTGTTCTCATTGGCTGGCTGGACAGGACGGAAAAATCTTTAACTGGTTCAAAAGATGGAAAAAAACACGTGACGTATGCGGGATCTACAGCAACTGGTGATTGAAGGTCAAGGTGCTGCTAATGCAAGTTCCAAGGACGCTGGCAATATCCATGCAAAGTTTCCTACAATTGGCTGCAAAATCATACTTACAGAGAATCTCTAGGCTGGATATGGCTTAGTCAATGGTGCCTTTAGTACCGTCGACGATATTGTATAAGATTCCAATATTGATAACGCTCGGGAGCAGCCACCATATACTTTGATAGCTCATTTTGATCAGTATACCTGTCCTTTCCTATATCAAACCAATGATGGGAAGCCAGTAGTTCTGATATTACGGTCAAGATGAGAGTTCTGCCGCAACAATACCAACTGCTCAAGGACTCAATTCCCGTGATGATTGCTTACGTGATCACAGCGCATAAATCCCAGGAGATAACTGTACGCCAAGCTGTCTTGAATATTTAACGCAAAGACTCCACTCTAGGCCTTGCTTATGTAGCTGTTTCCTGGGTCAAAGCACTAGATGGAATCCTGTTATCGTTTGGCTTTGAGGGTTTCAAGCCTGTCAACACTATGACTAAGACTCTGAGGGCTACAGACGTTCTACGGCGTATTTCCGAACATGTATGACACTATTCAGAAGAATAGATATATGTACTAACTCTTGCGTTAAATCTCTCAATTCTGTCGTCTTCGCTGATAAAGCCATCATCCCAGATTCCTGTCCCGCCCGAATATAGTCGTTGAACTTTTGAAAGGGAAGGCTAGGAGCTCACGACGGGACACATAGTGGCACTGGATTTAATGGATTCAATTGGATTTAGAATATCGATCGATTCCTACGCTGATTATGTCGTTGTCAACAAGGGAAGGCGGCCGGTTCAATTCCTGGCTGTGCCGTTTTGATTTATATATGATGGGGGGAACACATGACAACACTAGATTCGATATGTGTGGTTGTTTGTGGTTGCAGGGCCTTATTGTATGGTACCATAGAATAAGCTGAGCTGACTTCCCTTTAACTCACGAAGGACAAGGTACAGTCAATACAAGCACTGAAGAATACTCATATAAAACTTCTTATATCAATTGGCTGCAGGATAAACACAAAAAATAGCTCCGCAAAATCATCCTACGGCGGGGGGACCGCCATAGGTCCCTAGCATCTCTATTATTTAGTATGACACGTATTGTTCATTAAGGCCCCTTTTTGCAAGTGATAAATTCATGATAAGCTGTGGTGAGGTAAAGATCCAATCCTTTCAATATATGCTTCACTCATACAATTTCCGGAATACTAATTACTGATTCATACTATCAAAGGACTTTAATAGTAGGCGTCTTAAGTACTAATCCATCAATTACTAGTATTGCTAATGGGGTCCCTTTCTCTGAGCGCGGTGCTGAACCAACACATTCGATACGTCGATTTTATAGCCCCAGGTGCAATGAACATGACGCAGACCAACTGGCGCAACTAGCCGCGCGAGGGCAATACGCTAAATCAGCCCAGTCCTCCGTTCGAAACACAATCCGCATTTGAACGGCCTATCCAATGAGAACGTTCGCAATTCGAATACGTGACCGCCGGTGAGCGGCATTGCAGTGCTAATAGTGGACCGGCTAAGGGCGGGGTAGAGGTCGAGGTCCAGGGTGAAGTCGAATGCGTAGTAGACAAGGACCGCGATAATCTCACGGCTGTTGTGTGTTCACTGTTCAGGCTATGCCATCACGCTAAACCTTTTCCAAAAGGCCCGTGCACGGCTCACAACTAAAATCCCCATCCCACAGCACACTGTTCTATTATTATTTAAGTTTAACTATTGTCTGTATCCAGCCTCCGACCACCTGTAGGCTTGTCTCCCCAGCTCAGTGTCAGTCTTCTATACCCTTGGTCCATTACAGTGAGACGGGAAAAATTGAGTACAGTGGCTAGTCGAGCAATGCAGTGTTTCTGGGGCTCGGCTCCACATATTGTGATTATGCAGTTCTTACTCTATGCGCGATCTAATCGTGAATTTATCATTGAAGAAAAAAAAGAAAAATCTTGTGTAGCAATTTGTCATAGTATCATACTGATTATGCTGTACCGTGGACATCTTTCTGGTCCCCCCCCGCTTTCTCTGCCTGCCACTTTTTCTCGTTCAAGTTGAGTTAGTCGTTGTCTAGTATTTAAAATATGTGAAAATACGGTGTACTATAGTCATGCACCATTTGTGTTTGCGCCTTTACTATATATACTATATACACGGCGGGTATATTTGTTGCCCACTACATATGAAAGAGACAAAAGCACTTCCAAAAGACTAATTCAAAAGTTGAAGGTAAATTCTCAATTTCGTGTTATCATTGTCTACTAGAAATTATGACCTGACGAGAAAATGGTGACCAACATCGACCAACACGAAATATAATGGGGCACCACAACCCATAAAATTGAACGTAGAGGCCGTGAATCTATCAATAAATGGCTGCTCTTAATTTTTGCGGCCTCCCCCGTGGGAATACGCTACTAGTTTTCAAAGGCTATATGATTTTAAAAAAACTAACACCCTCCCTTTGGCACCCCTACAGTTATTACTATACCGTATTGGAAAAAGGTTGGATTGTTATTATCGTGATATTACCATGTTTTACCCGAGACTACACCATGGACATATACTTGATAGTCAATTCCTTCCACTTAGTTGATGTAAAGATTCATCTTTGAAGAGAAGATTGTGCTGTTTTTAACTTGTGATAATGCCCAAGGAATACCGTTCTGAGTAACACTGAAAAGAATTCGATGTGATTTAACTCACATTGAAATTTAAAGAATTTCTTTATGATGCCAGATGTAGCTTGATACGCTTCCTGATCTCTGACCGTGAGTGCAATGATCTAAGTGCGTCACTTATTGTTGGTAGGAATGAGTACATGGTTTATTGTTAGAGTTACATATTGGTGGTAAATTTTCACAGCTCTTAGCTTTTTTTTTGCTCGTATGAATCGCAAGCGCATTTCGAATAGACCTGCAACGCTTCCTTTCTAAGCTAGAAATTATCATAAAATCGATATCGCTCTTTTTCCGCTTGCAGGACTCACACCTGGGTGTTCATAACACAGGCTTTGCAATTGAGAGCCTTTAAGCAGGAGTTACAGCGTGGTTTAGGGCACTCAAGTATCATTCCCCCCGCTGGCCAGAGACCAAGTACATGACAAGTAATAAAAAGGAGATGTTTTTTAAGCAATCTACTTTCAGTGAAGAAATTTCCAGTGGGTTTCCATATTAGTACCAGTGCATTCCTTTTTAGTACTAGATTATTCTATTTTAGGACTAATGCCTATATTACTAATCACAATAAATTGTCCCTTTCCGTATACCACTCAACCGGATGAGAAAGCAGAGAAAGGGGACAATGTTAGCCCAGCTTCATAGAATCAATACAATATTCTAGATATTGAAACTCTCCAGATATAGGTTCCCACATTCCCCTTGTGATACGCCTAGATGATGGCGATGCATTAACATTGTGTCTCTATACTTAAAAACGAATTCTTAGACATCGGGATTGATTCTTGGTGGTGAGACGAGACTATGCGATGCCCAACGCGTTAGGCCTTTATATAGGTGGTACCACTCGACCAAAAGGTTATAGAAGTGTTGAGCGTATGCTTAGCACAGCGGCCTAGTCCGTTATATACTACGGTTTTGTGCCTGACGGACTCAGGCTGTCCAGGTGGGTTTGACACTACTTGAACGACGCGGCTTCATTTGATAACAAATAATGCGACAATTGAGGATTGGTGTACCAGAATGGTCATTAGATGCACCTTGGTGCTTCAGGAGGTAACCAACTTATGAGAAAAGACGTACTAAGGCCAGCTAATCTCGGCATGAAGTCTCGGAGTATTACTTCATCAAAGATCTATTTATGTAAGAGGATAGGAGCTTAGATAAATGATGCGACAAATGAATGCATAAAATTAATGTCTCGAGCAAAAATATCTGGAGTTCTACATGCAATCTGCCGGAAATTCTGCAGGTTGAAGTCATCCAGTTCCCAAGCTTGGCTAATGCCTTGCAAAGTGAGGTTCCCGAACCGAGCCAAGCACTAACTTTAAATAGTGTGAGATCAACTAAATTAGCGTAAGGCTAGCGACCTAGCGGAGTTACTAACTACTATCATACTTGGCACATCATCATTCAGAAAATTACCGAAGATGGCCTAGCTTTGGGATTGACTTGCGTTGTATTGGGTGTGAAATTCTTCTCTGGGCATTTATTTTATTTTAATTTCTTGTATTGTGTTGTGTGGTAAGTCCAACTAGTCTTGAAAATGCCGAGCCGACTGCCTTCTCACATAAGAGTTTGCCGTCCATTTTTCCCAAAAGGAGTTGGTTTTATGGTAGTTCTGGGGGCTACTCATCATCACGTCAGCTGAAGGCAACCTGCTCTCTCCTCTCAATCCTGTCAGCATTGCTCATTGGCAGAGGCTTTCTTTTTCATTTACCCGCCCCCTTTTTACAGTGTAAAATGTAACATCGGGCAAGCCGAACTATGGATCAAGCGTTGCTTTAAAGTAGATTACTAAGCAAAACTTCTAAATCATTTTCATTCAAAAGGAGGAAGAGTCAAGAGTCCGACCCGCACGGAGATTCCGCCCAGCCAAACCACCGTCATAGAACTTCGGTAGTATTGTTCATGAAACAAACCTATGGCCTGTATACTACTAGTATTAATACCAGTGACCACGAATGCATTTGGCCACTTCGACATCAACATGAGTGCGCAATCAGCATCTCTTCAGCCTGACCAAGTCGACAGGCGCCTCACCGGAGTCCATGTCGTCGTTATCGCTCATTAAGTATGGCTTCTTCTCACCTTTATTCCTGGGCTTATAGCAACGCTTGCAGACATCAGCGGCGTTGAGCTTCATATTGAACTAGCTCTTGTGGCAACGACGACGGGTTTCCATTCTCTCCTTCTCCGTGGCTTCTGTGATATTTCAACCAATCGCTAATGTTCGGCTGACGCGGCAGTACCGTCTGATAGGACAGTTTTATAGACGCCGGGAGTGGATATTGGCTACTGAGATGTTGATGATGTCAAGGGCGAGAGAAAGGGCCGCTGCAGCCTGAGGGGCTGTATCTCATAGTAGACAGAGGAGTCTGCGAAGAGAATGTTTGCTGCGCTACCAGGAAGCTAATGATGTCGGTGATGGTGGCTGAGGCCGCTGTATAGGTTATGTCTCGCGATAGGGCTAAGAGGAGGAGTCTATGACGAGCGTAGAACTCGATTCTGTCGCTGGGCATCATGTCGTTGAGCATGGTGCCTGCACTGGATAGCCGTGATATCTTCCCTCTGATTGGCAGTTCCAGGGCTATCCCGACTATTCCTACCAGCCCGTAGAAGAAACTCTTTTACGCTTTGCCAAATCGCGTACCACCCAAGGCCGCCAGACTTACGGATTGAGGCAAATTTTCATCTTCGATCGCTTAAAAGAGGCATCCTTAATGACTGGGGGGGTTCGGCCGAAGAATTTTCGACAGAAAACTATAAGTAGTACATGTAAAGGTGTTGAGGAATAGAATAAAGGCCTTCAGTTGTCCAAACGTCCCACAAGTGCCATGAATACCGACCGATATTACAATATCACCAACGTTGTAACACTCAGTAATGCAAATTTTACAGCGGGTCAATTTTGTTTATCTTAAGGCCACTCATATATTAATTATAGGACGTATGGTGGAGGAGATAGTTTGGTGAATGATGCAATTCCAAGACAATTTCCATGTTCTGTTCCTCCACCAATCACAATCTCAGACCCGTACCAATCAGAAGCGGGAAACGTTTCTTGGCACTGAGCATCTGGTTGATATAATAACTTCGCTAGTACGCTCGTGATAAACATTCTATAGCAGATAGAGCCCCTTAAATGGGTGCGATGGCGCCCCCGGCTTGATGTTGCCGGCTACGTAGTCGCAAGCTGCCACGTTACCCTAGGCCCGGAACATCAAGTCAGGTGATAGATAGCTAGCCTGCCAGTCCTCTTCTCCTCTCGCTCTCAAAGTAAGATATATACGCCTAACTTATAGGCTCCAGTGTTACGCGCCATTTTAGCAGTACCTAATATAACGCAAATTGCAGTGCAAATTCGACACAACGAGATCCTATATTGAGATTGGAGTAAGAATCCCATAGCTATGGAGGTCACACTTTATTATGCGCAAGTCAAGTTGTCTTATCAGCTTCTACCGTAGAATGGGCTTTGGGGTAGTAATTTTGGTCGGATTTCGACCCCAAACCAACTTCCATTTTCGAGCAAAGAATCTCAGCAACCTCATAGTCTATCAAGTTCACAGTAATGTCGACCAAGGAGGCGACTACGAACTGCGATCCTAGTTATAAATCGATAGCCCCGATAATACATTCTCCAATACAGACACTCTAACCCATCATGATACCATAGGCAGCCACTTATAGTAATTACTAGGCATGCACCACTCGCACATTATAAGCTACATACCGTACACTGCTGGTTTATAAGCAAATTGACAATATAGACCCTCATGAAGAAATACTAGCAAGTTTCGTTGGTAACATGATACGATCAGAAGTTCTGACCATATAGAATCCGAAACGTACTCGCTTCGAAAGCACTGGGCTATAGCTATAAGCCACAGCTAAGTTGATAATGGTCATGGTTTAGGTGGCCAAGAGGCCGATCTGAGTAAGAGAAATATATATATATTCATGGTTTACCATTTCCTATGAATACAAATTCAGCTTTAAGCCATATCTTTGAATTGGGTAATATTGTAAGGCAGCAGGTGCTGACTACACAAAGCAGAAGCTTCAAGTCATATGTATATAGTAGAAATAGCGTTTGCGCTAGCAAACTTAGCTCGCAGCCGTCTCGTGATAACACTCCAAAGAGCCCAATGAACGACCTGGTCATGTCATTCTGTCAGCGAACTATATGGGTCAGGATCCTGACAAATAACCCGGGGAAAACCCTAACTAAAGTAAGGTATGAATAAGCTTCAAAGTCTAAATCGATACGATTTGGCTTCGATGAGGTATATCGATGCAACTTGTTGTTTACAAGGTGGCGTGTTTGCTATGCAAATCGGGGAAAAGGGTTTCAAAGTGGACGTTAAGAGTCAGTACCTAACTAATGACGTGCACCCGATCTTCTTGACCAATGGAGAATAGCTATGCATGCTGAGGAGTATTTACTACATAGTGTGGTCTAGTACCTCATAACTCTGATCTTCAACTTTACTACTATGCCTCAGCATTTTGCCAGAGACCTTAATTCACTCGCTTCGCTTACTTACCTGAGCGCTTTTATCCGGTAGCCATGTAAGCAGGCGCCAGCAAGTCAGAGTCGTACTACTATAGTATTATTCTACTAGTATACCAGTACGACATAGACCGATAGGTAGTCATCAATGAGAGTAATAGCCTACTAATGGGTGGAAAGGACATGTGTCTCGAGGATGTAACGTGCGTTGCAGCCGATCAAGCAGAACAACCGGTTCATACAGAGTTGTAAAGGAATCCGCTAATTACTAAGACCACCAGCTCTTTTTATCTTCTTAAAAGTGGGGAATCTCAGTGGATTTCTTAATTTGGTATGAATCGATCAGTTTGCTTGTCTACTCCGCAACCAATTGTTATGCACCGAAATGCGTATGTAGATCCGCAGTAGAATACTGTACAGCACATCCCTGCATACATAGTAGTGACCAGGTGTTGGTTCTATCCTAAACAATAGGATGAAACTAATAAAATATCGCAAAGAGAATGGGGGAAATGAATATAAACCATTATTTGAAGAACTAACTTGGATTCCTTGTGCGGAACGGTTATACCCAAAACAGTACTATACCTTACCCACAGGAATTGAGCTAGAATAATGTGTAATATAAATGCCAATTTCCTTTTACAGCCTTATATTTTAACACCGATAGGATATCCCGGGTTCAAATTCTGAGGTCAGGTTATATATCGATATAATTACTCATATAACAAGTGTGAAATCAAAAATAACAGAAACTGACACCGAGTTAATTGGATGCTGGGCTTTGGCCGTGTCATCCTCGCGAGTAGCTGTTGCGGCCCCACGAAAATCGCAGATAGAGTACTACTATAGCTAGTACCACATCAGTGCCAGAGTTATCTAAGTTCAATATTATTTATTGGGGCATTTAAGCCGGCAACGACCTGATTGATACTGTACTTTATGGGCCTATGTAGCCAAGAAGAACCGATCAGGTTGATGTTCTGATTCAATTTATAGGTAGCTAATTAAACATCTCAGCCAGCCCATTTGTCCCACTCGATCCGAAGTCCATTTACGTTATTTCTCATGTTACACTTAGCCTGTTAGTAGTTTTATTGATACATAGTCTAACTTCGGAATTCGAATCAAGCACACTATCGATGTTGAGACATGGAGCAGCAGAGTTACAGAGCACAGGTATAATATTCTGGCAGGTCAGCTCAGGTGCTGTTCGTTTACGCCAGCTTTTTTGATAATCTTTCTAATTTATTATGTAGTACAGGTACACACACCACAGTGTCCCTGGGTAAGTACCTTGTGGTGATAATTTTAATAAAAAATTATGTAGATGTATATAAGCTTACGTACCAGACGATAGTGGTAACACTACATACTGATCATACTGACTGGGATCGATGTGGCAGGTTTTAAGATACATACACCTACCTACAACAGTTCAATTGCTCCCAACTATTACTACTAGTATCAGCATCGTCCGGCTTCATTTGACTACCTACAAACTAACATGCATACTGCTAGAGGTATTATACAATATCTCATAGGAGTAACTCCCTCGCTCCTACATGCATATGCCAGCTACTAACCTGCCACCTTCGAGTCAGCGCAGCTGCATGAGCGAGTGGGATGAAATGTCTTGCATGGCATCAATACCCATAGTATTACACGACACATCGTTTCATGCAGACCACTTTTAGTTACATGCGTTTTGCAGTACTAAGGAATGAGCAGGGTCCGTGTACATTTGTCCTTAGATGACTGAGGTTGGAGGAATATTATTCTTATGTAATGTGCCAATGCGGGGCACACAAGTCGTTGATATCGATGATATGGAAAATGTGCAGAAGAAGAGAAAATACCGGTGCTCGACATCACCGTTTTCACGCAGAATCATCGGTTTCTTCGTTGTTGTCGCTGTTTTTCCCTTTTCCCATCATCGCATTTAAGAAGCAGTCTGTAATTTCCGGCTGCAACGCGTACGGCAACTACGCTAGCAAGCTGTGGACGTCCACGCCTTCGCTCCTGCCTCAGCTGCTATTCCCAGTATTATTGGCGATCATCCCAAGGATTCTTGCCTAAGAAAGCCTTTTGGCTTGATAGAATATATTGTAGAGGATAGCCTGGAAGCTTGGCACAGACCTCCTCAAGATTCTCCACACAGCTTGAGTACTCATCAGCCTCCTGAAGGAATAGAGTACTAGGTACCTACGAGAGCCGTTTCGTGCCTGCCAAAGACACGCTAGCAAGACAATGACTAAAGGGGACATTGCGGTGCCCGTTTCTGCGGACGCTTCCACTATCGCCAGTAATGGTAGCGACGGCGCAACACCTAGTACTCCTTCGCAATCAATTCTCTATTTTGGGCCTGCAGTTCTCTCCCACCTGAAAGAGATATATGGCTCCCTATGTGGTGCTTCACAAGCGGGCTTCTACACAGACGTTCAACATGAGGCTGGGAAAGAATATCCTAAGGGGAAAGAAAGTGGCAATACGACTTTGTCCTTCGGCGCTTTCTTGGCATATATGGCGAGCCCGGCCTCATCTGCAACCCGCTATTCAAAGGAATACGATCTGTCCGCCCCAATCTCGGACTACTTCATTTCATCAAGCCACAACACATATTTGACAGGGAACCAACTGTACAGCGACTCCAGTATTGAAGCGTACACTAATGTATGTTGCATGTTTGCTCTCTTTCCTTTCGACCGGCTCCCAACGTTCATTCGAGTTTGCCGTGAATCTGATTTTTATTATGTTTGCTATGTCTCATGTGAATTTGAAGGCGCCTCGCTATGATTGCTTCATTTACTCCTTAGGAAGCCAGTGTGAGATGTGTGTGTGGAGAGTCGCATCTATTCCAGTTCCCAGGTTTAGCGATGAAACGGGAAGGAAGGGGTGGAACGAATGAGACAGGTACCTGACTGGAGTGTAAAGCTGATTCTTATGTAGGTCCTTATTCGAGGCTGCAGGTGCCTCGAAATTGACGTCTGGGATGGACAAGACAAGCCCCGCAAACCGATAGACGATAAAGAATGTACTCTTCCTAATGATGGAGAAGCAAGCCCCCGCGAAACGAAAGACGAGGACTTCCACAAGGCGAGGAAGCACAACGAAAATGAAGCGAGTGCGGAGTGGGGAGACGGCGAAGGTCTCGGGCGCTTCAAGTCGCTCTCGAGCAAGATGGGTCATCTGATTCGACATCATTCATCTTCTGGCACTCATGCTCGCACCCCTCCCGGAGATGACGCAGATACTGTATCTTCTACATCAAACATCGATATAGTAACAACTCGATGTGAGCCTCGAGTGCTACACGGACATACTCTCACTAAAGAGGTCTCTTTTCGCGACGTTTGCTACGCCATCCGTGACAGTGCGTTTGTCACTAGCGATTTGCCAGTGATCATTAGCTTTGAAGTACATGCCTGCCTCGAACAGCAGGAAATCATGGTGGAGATCATGAAAGACGCATGGAGACCATTCCTCGTTGACATCACACCGGATTTGGAAGTAGTTGATTGCTCACTGCCGCGTCTAGGGGAGTTGAGGAAGAAGATCCTTATTAAAACTAAGTGGGCACCGCAAAGGTCAGGTGAGGCCCACAATTGCAGAGGGGGGAACATGCTACAGGATACAGCACCTGTAGTAAGTACTATAAATCCAGTTGCAGATGATAAATCAACCATAGCTCCCGAGCAACCTGCGAAAGAGAAGGCAGGTAAGGTGCTGCATGCGCTTAGCCGACTGGCGGTTTATACACGAGGATGCCACTTCCACGATTTCACGCAATCAGGTATGCAACATCTCTTCTACAATGGAAGGATTTAGAATTTGCTGAAAATTTTTGGATAACAGAAGCAACGATGCCGACGCATGTTTTCTCGCTTTCCGAAGCTCTCGCAAGGGATATGCACGAACGCCAAAGAGAAACTTTGTTGAAGCATAACCGTAATTTTATGATGCGTATCTTCCCATCAGGAATGAGAGTCAACTCATCCAATCCGGACCCATCCAGCTTCTGGCAGCAAGGGGCTCAAATGGTGGCATTAAACTGGCAGAACTGCGACAAGGGCATGATGTTGAATGAGGCCATGTTCCCCGGTGGAAGCGGTTGGGTACTAAAACCAAAAAGCCTCAGAGATGTGGGAGAAGGCTTGTCTGATGCCAATAATAATTTGAACCGTGTCGTAACTACGGTTGACCTCTCCATTAGAGTATTTGCCTGTCAAGAATTGCCGGTGCCTTTAAATGACTCCACGAAAAACTTTCGTCCTTACGTAACTTGCCAGCTGCACCTTTCGCAGGATGAAGGAATAATCCCTAGGGAGCATATTCTGAGTTTAGACTCGGAAAAAAAATACAAAATACGGACTAAAGCCTCCAAGGGATCTGATGCAGATTATAAGGGTGAGGAAATTACGTTTCCTTCTGCTGTGGGGATCGTAGAAGAATTAAGTTTCCTAAGGTGGGTGTTGAACTTCCATCTTTCATGTTCTCATTACTAGCATCCCCGAATGCCATGGTGATGCCACCCGGATGATATCAGATTTCTATCATGAATTCACTCATCGCGCCGAAGATTCCTTTTTGTGGATCGGATGAACTCTTTGTCAACCATGAACGTTCCCTTTATTTTTCGACCTTTTTTGTGCCTATTATGGTGTCCTTTCTGGATTGAGCAGAAAGAAAGGGAGCTGATGCTGAAAGAATCCTACAGGTTTAAGATCAAAAACGATGAGTTCCGGAGAGGCAAACTAGCTGCATGGGCTTGCATCAAGCTTGACAAGTTGCAACAGGGTTATCGTCTCATTCATCTCTTCAATGTGAAGGGATTGAAACCAGCGGGATGTTTGCTGGTAAAGATAGATAAACACGTTTCATTAATGACGACTGGGTAGAATTGATATTATTCGGTGTAAAAAGAACTATGAAAATAGCATGAATTTCTGGGGATGGCTTTCATCAACAGCTTTTGACGTTTCGTATTCGACCCCACATCCATGTCAGTAAAACCATGCTATTTCAAGCCATTGAGCCGGTATTCTCCTTTGACAAAAATTTCTCACTCAGAGATAATGGGAAATATCATCCGAGGAGCTTCACAGATGTCCGTAGCCTTATTGGGTAGCTAGTTCCTCAGGCGCTGTGAAGCAAGATCAATCAGGGGCGCTTTATAATGCGACATTTAGCATTAACAAGGTGTATCAATCTCAGTGCGCCTAGCGCCTTCACATATCTCAGGGGGACATCGTAGGCTCTTGGTAGCTCTGTAATAGTTCATCTTGCTAAAAAGTAAAGTACCAATATGAAGTGTAAGCATCGAGATGAGCGATATCCTTCTAGGGCCGATCGCTAACGCCTGTATACAATGAAGGCAGAGAAGAAGACAAGGGATGACTATAATGTGTTAGGGGTAATTACGTGCTTCGTATGCGAATTCACATCTTGTTCTTCCATACCTATCATTTAACGATCAATCACCTGCTTTGGTGCCCATCCAAACCTGGCCTGATCAGTAATGTGGGCCGAAGATCGATAACTACCGGCGACCGCTATCTCCGCGCATTGGCACACGCCCTATCGCCAGAAGCTGAGAAGCCTAGTGGATAAACCCGACCCAGAAACCAGAGGGTGCCTTCGGATGATGTGGTTAAGGAGTCTAATCATGATTCTTCAGACATGCAGATTCGACCTATGGATCCATTAGCTTGAGAGCATACAGCTAATGGCTGCATTATGGTCGCGACACCGGGTGACCATCCAAAGGTTAGCATATCGGTGAAGCCTGGAGATACAGGTGAGAAAATGGCACTAAACGTGCATATCGTCCGATTATGCAGCTCTCCTCCACGGCGAGATAATGTATTGTAACGAATACAGTATGTAGTACTAGATGTTCGGCCCACTCACTCAGGGCTGTTATAACTGAAGTGGGCTATCACATATTGCTTCAGTGTCACCTGGGTGTCTAACATCGTTTAGTCCCAGATTGGCCAATTGGTAAATTGAAGATCAATGAGGGAGTTTGTGGTCGACTTAACGTCGTAAGTGTGTATCGGTGTGCGACAAAGCGGGTGGTGATTTTACAGCCAATGCAAAGGAGTATTGTGATAGTAATGTAGCTACCAAGCACTTGAGGCTTTGTCGGTACTTCTCTAATTCTTAAGTTAATTTGGTCTTGAGTTCCAGCTCGATCCTCAGTCACTAAGAGCAATTCAGGAACGCAAAACCAGGACAAAGATGTGTAGTAACTGCAGCAACTTTACAAGGCGTGAGAATGCTGCTCAGATTCTGGCATTACTGACAACATATGAATGCACAGATGTAATCGCTGAGGAGATGGTTTTGCCGCCGAGTGCAAAGAGCTGGATCAATATCCCTTGGAAGCTACAGTGCAACCTTCCCTGCGGAGACCCATGAACATGCTGACAGGTAAATAACATATGATAGCGGCACGGAACAGGGATCCTGTAACAGGTTTAAGACTAGATTCGAGCAAATCCCAGCTAAGGCGCCCAATGTGTTTTTAGTATTGTAATCATTATTCCAGAGAGTAGTCCACTAATGGCTAGGTGATGGGCCCATACGCTCATTTCTCGCAGCTATTGATTTGGATGTCGGGAAATCTTAGACAAAATCGAACCTTTTTCATTGCAAAAGGATCCATTGTGTACCGTTTGGATGGAGTCGTGGAGATAAGGATGCTTATCAATCCAAACCAGTGAGATCACTGGTATTATGGCCGGCAAGATAGATCAGAAATCAAAAACTCTCTTGACAAATTCATACTGAGAGAGCAGCCGACGTGGCAAATATTGCTGACGTGGTTAAAGTCGGGAATATTATAAATGAGCTAAGCTGTGTTGAGCGTTCATATGATAGCCCGAACAAACAGCTTCGGGATCCACAACCAAAACCTTTCAATATACCATGGAAAAGACTCAATTCCATAGAACTGGGACGCTGTGGGTGTTTTCTGCTGCAGACTAGTGCTCCGACCGTATGGTGGTACGGTGGGCTCGGGCCGCAAGCTGCAGTTTGGCTGCTCTATGACGAAGTTGAGCATGGAGGCTCCCACAGGCTCGTAACTGTGTCATACCATCAGGCATCGACCTGTCTTCGCCGGCCGTTTCAGGATGTCTTCAAAATGACCCATTTCGAGCCCCGGACGGCAAATCCCTTCTTGTTACCGTCTCGTTTGCACTTTCGTGGTTTGCATCGCACAATTCAATTAGTGCTATTCATTTGAAATGTCATTGGATCGAGTTTAGTTGAGTTAGACTAGAGCTATCCACGATCTCCAACCTAACACCCCTGTGTAATTTGTCGGCCATATTTTGAAGGAGAAACATTGCCCAAAGTTCCTAGACGCGACGTTGGGTACTCGTCTCCCTTGAAGAGTCATGTTTATCGCTGATCTTGCCTGCCAGATGGTAAGTTAATTTTGTACATGGCCAATCGGAACAAGGCTTTAGATATATTGGTTGCCTGGTTTGATCAAGCAAACCGATGATAATAGTCAAACCCACATGTGATTCATACCAGCCGAACGGAAATAACAGCTGGCCGCTTCGACCATAAGTCTTTCCACTTTGCCTTAGAAACTGGAACGAGCCATTCGAGCACAAAGAGTCAGGAACGCCTAGCGTCCCCTGAAGAAGATAACAGCGTCATATCAGAAGACAAACAAGTAAAGTCTGGTGACACATTCATCTACCATGTATTAAAAATCGGCGACTAAGCTTGTGAGCCATTGCCAGTAGGATGTTGCCCCGTCGTGATAAGATGAGTATTGCAGAGGTCCGATCTTCAGGTCCGGGGTATTACGGCATAAAGTTTCGAGGGAGCGACATCCGGGACCCATTTTTAACACTTCTAGGTCAACATGGGGGCCTCCTCCATCCAAGATAATGGGTCTCCGTATGCAAGCATTTTCGCTCCAAGCCCAGTTGCCCACTCATAATGTAGCCATAATTTCCACTTCAGAGCACACGTGGGTCATGTGCAGCTTTCGTAGTCCATGATTCGCCGGCCGGTATCTTGAGCTGAGAAGAGATAGAGGGAAATAAGAAATCCTGCTAAGGAAAATTGGCTTCCTTTTCATCATAAGGATCTACAAGGAGGGAGGTTCGATGCTCTCTGTCAATAATAAGAACCTCCCTCTCCTCCTTGCCATCGTTGGCCGAGTCAACTCTAGATGTGATAAGAAGCATCCAAACAGAAAAGAGCCGCCTTCTTTGTATCCAAGATGATTTCTAAGAACTTAATGCTATTAAACATTGCCAGCGAACCTGCTGAAGAGCCCCTTATAGTCAGCCAAACCTATTCTGTGATAATCGGTGCATGTGTCCGGGGAGAGATGTCTGAATTACCTGTGAGAAACCGACGATTCCACAACTAGAAATTGTGTGGCTGACGCAAAGCACAACACTAGATGCCGGGAGTTCGTTGCCCTAAATGTCAAGAGAAAGGACAAGAGACATGGGTGATTCCGGGGAAGTATTGCCATGTCTGTGGCACGCTCGTTGGATGTTGAATAAAAGGTAAGACATGTTCATAGACGGGGAACACCCGAAGTTATAAGAATTTATCTGAGCATCATGGGTTTATACGAAACGGTTAGCAACCGACTGCAACTGGAAAAGCGCCTTTCGGAGGTGTCAGATATGATCATCGCTTTCGTTGCCCGATAATAAGCATGGTAGAAAACCCGAGAATGGCCGCATTGTCCTCTTAGGAGCCGATATGAGGGAGTAGTGATCAATGAACCATGATGAGCTTCTTGTTATTTGTGAACGCAGGATAGTTAGTTTTGTGGGACTGGGGAAATGACATCTAAACCAGAGAGGGAGAGATCAGTACAGACAGAATCGCAATAAAATATTAGCACTTCTTGCCTTATATCGTATAGCTTGCATCTCCGAATCCATTTACCCATGTATATATGTCACGTACGCGTACCGGGCATAATAAATCGGCTTAACCGGGAAATATATGCGCTCAAAGGATGTATCAAGCCGGTGGAATGCACAGATCAAACCCGGGGAAGCTTAAGGATAATTGTGGGATGCTAGCCCAACTGTCGATTTCAGAGTCCTGGAATGCTTCCGTTGTTTCTCGTTTCTCGTTTCTCGGTCTGCTGCAGTTGTGCTGCAGTACGCGTAAAGCCAAGTGCGCGACTTAAGGCTGAACCCTACTCTACCCAAGAGTCCGCTGTAGCTTGTCTATCTCCACAAACGCAGGCGACATGCGGTCGACAGAACTTATGGTAAATGACATTGAGAATGAAATAATTCCCCAAGGCAACTCACTTCAATGCATTAGGTGGGTTCATCTACAATATTCATGTACTTTTCACCAAAATAGCGTAATCCCAGCTAGACCGGAGTCACGTTAAAAACCGTCGCCAGTAGCCAGACCTAGAACCCGCAGAAATTGAAATGGTCAAAGGGATTCTAGCCGCATCACAGGCTTAACGTGAAAGATTCGGGATACATACTACTAGTATATTCAGCAGTCCTCATATGTCTCAAATTAAACAGTTCTCTGGAGTGGCAAGCCCCAGGGAGGGCCCTACCACAGAAATTTGTTCGCTTATGATATATATATATATATATGTAGGAGTCTTAAAATGACCAAGACACGCCACCAATCTTTGATCCTGGCATGTTCTCATTCAGTGCTATGTAGGAGGATCTTGCCAGTTGAGGGTCGTCAGAAAGTTGAAACTTTCCCGAATGGGATCACAGGTAACACACCCATCAAGACTTCGTAACAGAAGCAGAAATCTAAGAACAAGTGGTGTTATTTGCTACTGGGGTTGACAACTCTCCTCGAAGGGGTCACTTCCTGCATTCGAAAGAGTACCGGGGGCTTAAGTTATCCCATCTCTCCGCAATCAGCGAAATTCGACATGAAAACTTCGCCCTTCTTCTAGAAATAAGCCGAAACTTTTAGGGAAAGTTCCCGGAAATATCAAGGCTGACTCTTTGTAGATAGTCTAGAGATTCCACGGTGAGCTCGTTGAATCATATGATACAGTCCAAGGAATTTTGTTTTGGTGATATTCCCTATCGCTCAAATGGGCGGTCAATATCGCTCGACTGACGGCTTATGATACTATGATACAATCGATAATATGTCAACCTGCAAGATAGTATGTAACGTACTATGTAATATGCCATCAACAACTTTATGCCTATCGCCTCGGTCGTTTAGCGCAACCGCTAGTGTTGTTTTTTTAGTAAGCAAAATGCACTTTACCAAGTTAGGCAATGAAAATAAAGACCGAACAAAAATACGAGCAAAATGTAATGATACTCTTCCCCCTTTTGTCACACGCCAATTACCTAATTAGGTAATATTATGCCTATTTACACATCCCTTTGTATAGGTTCTGGCCCCTAGGGATACGCTATCAGATGCATGGTCTTTACCCAAAATACTCTAGCATGATATATGATAACCCTTCTTGTAAATCTTTACATATCATAGGAATTCAACTGATGTTCGGCTGTCCCACCCCATGTCAAGACTCTCGCCTAGATTCTCATCAAACTAACCAAACGGAGACTCTTAGGCGCAGGTGCTTAACTTGGGCTTAAACTTTTATTAAGTAAGGTTCTGCTCCCAAATTGAGACTCACATATTTCAGGTTAGCTTCAATTAACTCTTATCAAACTCTTAAGCTCACTTGCATCAATCTTCTGGCTCCGACTCTCGTAACTCTTAGGCTCAAACTCTGAGGTTGGTCCTAGGTGCAAAGTCTCCGATTCTTCGGGTTTGGACTCTCAGATCATGTTCAGACTCTGTCAGACCTTAGGCGCAAACTCCCAGATCTAGACTTCAAACTCTGTGTAATGCCTAGTACAGGCGTCTAGGCTTACCACTGAGGCAAAGTTCTATTCCCATAAGATCAGCATCATGCCCAACACCGACTCTCTGAGTCGGGCTCAAACTCTTAGGCTTAGGCTTAGACCTAAATTAATATTGCCGTTATCTGCCTCATTCCCGGCATGCCCACGTGGTACGGCTGAACTCTTAGCTAACACACAATATGTCATGCATTGGCAGTCTGCTGGCATGTTATTTTTCTAAGCCCGTAACCGAGCCAATGACAGTGCCAGTCAGATACGCAGAAATTCCGCTAACTTTACGTATAGTGGCGGACATTCAAGAGTGACCTCCAAAGTCGACTCACAAACGTTGCATCACCGCAACCTCAAATCACACCAAAGATATCGTAAAATCAGAGAGCATCTATCATTAAGTAAAGTTACGATTTAATTTTAATTGTAGCGGCCCGGGGAAGTAGGGTTAAGTTAATTTTGGCGAGGGAAAACATTGTTGACCACCCAGCAGTACGCCACTTTCCGTACCGTACCATACCAATTTGGGCTTACGCTATTCCTATTTTATACTAGTCATATACTGACACGTGACTGTTATGCCTCGGGATGCTTTGGTCAAAACCATCGTTGGTCACCTATATACAAGCCCATCTTCTCCATAAAATTTGTTGAAGCAAGCAGAAATGGTCCTATTACTGACGTGGGCTAACGCAGCAGGAACATTGCTCCGCAATCAATTTTTCAATTAGTACTGTATACACGTATGTACTAGTCACATTCCTCCCTGCTCGAAATGATTAAGTTCGCAGTGGAGCTTGGGTAGAAAAGTAATTGGTGACGCTGGCGGTCGCTCATCAGTTTCTCCTCTATCATATTGGCACCATTGTCCTTTAGAGCCTGGTAATTTGTGGAGAGAAGACGACGTGTAGCAATCTCTAAATTAGCATGATTGTTGTGTAAGCAAATTTTGGCGGCAAGGTCTTGCGCTCTCTGCAGCATCGGCAATTCCCCTTTCTACGCTCATTGATTACCTATAACTCGCAATTTTAATGTGCACTCACCACGGTGAACTTTCGGCTTCCTTGCATCAACCATCAACAAAAATAATTAACCAATGAGCAACTCTCCGCTGGTCTGAGGCAGAAAGCGCCTCATTCAACTTCATTCTTAGATGATTAACCTCAAAATAATATCAAATGATGAAAAAACTTTTATATTATGTATACAGATCTTGTACATTGTTATATATATAAATCAACGGTTTGGAAGGTTGTTTTGTGTAAAATATCTGGGTAATTGTGAGGGAAATTAACTAATCATTACTAATTCCTTACTAATTTTCTCGAGATCGGCTACAATATGACGGTTTCGCGCTTTAGAGCAGTGGTCACATTGTGGGCACTCAAGCAGCAGCTTGAACAGGCCTTCTATTGGCTAAAGCCCTCATTCTTCTAAGACCGTCTGAATTCCTTTCAGTATCTTGCCATCTCCAGGTCTTTATTCGTGATGTTGAGAGGTGACTGTATCCTAATTTAGTAATCTTTAATGTACAATCACTATGATGAAGATATTCTCTATGGCGAGATGAATATGTCACGTGTATTGTCTTACTACCTAATTTAGCGATCCAGGCGGCGGGAGTGTGGCTTCTGCCTGACAACTAAATGGTAGAAAATAGGCTTACTTAACCATACCGATTAGGCTCGCCAGTTAGGGGCTCATAACCAGCGACCTCGGGGAGTTCTTTGGCAGATCAACAACCCATCATGCAGCTGACACCATCTTAACCAGCCTGTTATACACCTTCGAATCCTCCGACGAGGCTAGGTACCCGGATCCTACCTACGCAAAGATTTGGGTTGTATCACCGTGTGAGGATGCTGCCGAGAGCATGGGACATACGAGGACGGTTTCTATCCAGAGAAGCAACCGAAAGCTTGCAAGAAAGTGAACGAGCTAGTGAGATCCTGCCACCTAAACCAGATCAAGATGGCGATGACTAAGGAGCTAGACTTACAAAGTAAGAAAACAATAAATCAGGTCCGGCCGGCGATTTAGCAAACCAAGCATGTCAATTTCTTTATTAGAACTGCAACAGGCTTGGACATTGAGCATCCGAATCCCAGGCTCCAAAACAAGAGAATCGAGATCAGGAGTCAAACTCGAGTCGGGGACGTGGCTCAGGAAGAGGTCGTGGTAGTCGTGGTAATCGAGGCTATGGTTGTGGTAACGGCAACAACAACAACCTACGTGGCAAGCTAGAGCAACAGAAGACACAGAGGTTCATGTTGAAGAAAACGACAGTGCCATGAAAGATGAGAGTAATGGCGAGACAGGATTCTTTGCATGAGAGATTTTACCTGATGAAAATGCATATTGAATTTAGTTGAATGAATGGATAAGCAATCGGTACGAGTCCCTGATAGGTAGCGACGACGAAAGGATTAGGAAATCAAGGAAACCACCGACCTGGCGATAGATGGCGGCGCTACTTCTCACTGCAGTCCGGCAATCGAATTTTTTGGGTCCCTAGATCGACGATATACGGGACGGCTTGGACTGCATGCAAGGTGGTAGGGAGAGGAACGATGAATATTCCTTTGAGCCATGGCAAGGCTTGACGGCTCAACAATGTCCTATACGTACCTATGTTGACGCAAACGCTTTGTCCACCCAAACCCTATTTACATATGGAACAAATAATACCTACATAACAGGAAAGGGCAACCGATGTCACCGTTTCTGGAGAGAGTGTGAAGGAAAGCTTTTAGCGACCAGGTACAATATTGGACGGACGAGCTACTTGGGTTGGGTATGAGAAGGTGGCGCGTTGATAACGAAAAATACTATCGATAGTGGGAGGGAGTATGCGAGGCTTGCAGGGAAAGCCGATTGGCACCCGCTCCATGAGAGACTAGGGCACCCCGGTTATAAACGTGTCATTCAAATGATGAACCGAATGGGTATCCCTATTTATAGAGACGAGCAAATTACCCATGAGATGCATCAAAGATGTGAGGTGTGTATTCAAGCCAAACGTGTAAAGTACCAAAATTATAAACTAGTTCTAAGAGCCACTAAACCATTGAGACGAGTTTACCTGGATTTCTGAGGGCTATACACTCGAGCCCCAGACAAACATCGATGGGAAGATCGCCTCTGATTGACGGATGATTATTTGCAACTCTCATGGATATACTCAACAAAAGATCGCAAATATGTGACTGTACGACAGATCTTTGATGAATGGCTGGCGAGCGTTGAACGTGAAACTGGCAGTTTACTGATTTCGATACGTACTGATAATGCTAAGGAATTCGAAGCTCTAAAGCCTCGGGTGAAAGAGAAAGGCATAGGGATTGAGTTTACTGAGCCGCATACACCAGCGCAGAACGGCGTTGCCGAACGCCTGAATCGATTCTTGTGATAGTCTAGCCCTGGATGTAGGTCCCATGATCCACTATCTGTATATCTGTTCTATATTCCCTTCCGAGTTCTGTTTTTCTTTCTTTCTTTCTCCCTTCGCCTTTGGATTCTTGTACAGACCGCCCCTTAGCTTAGTACGACGAATCCACTATTTATGCTTTGGGCTTGGGTCATCACAATTCTTGCTTGAAACTACAAGAGTTATTCTTATTAGCGTTAAAGTCCCTAAACGTTTTTGGGTTCATGGAAGAGAGAAAGCCCCTCCTAAGTCGTGGACTAGACATTTCCCGGATCTCTCAAAATTTCGAAAGTGTGGTTTCATGTGGAACAAGATGATGAGCTGAAACCTAAATCAACGAGTCAGTATTCAGTACTGGCGAGAGATGGGAGAACATTCGTCACAACAAACCCATTTTTATCGAGGACGAGCTGAGCTTCTTAGCCGAAGAAAAGATCAATGATTTGGCTGGTGACCCGGCGTTCGAACATGCATGTGGCGACTTCTTTTTATCTGCTATTCAAGGAGAAACGGGCACCCAGGAAACTTCTGAAGAACCTGTACGGAAGTCTACGCGAGATCAACGACTTCCACAGGCAGCTATCGAGTCACAGCAGACAGAGCAGTTCTATGATGAAAGCCTCGTTAAGTTTGATATTGAGAAGAGGAGGAGTCAAGGGAATAAGAGAGCTTCTCAAGTGATCGAAAGAAAATGCGAGGCGAGAGAGAAATGCCACTTTCAGAAACACATGAAGCAGCTGTAAATGATCCGATTTATAGAGCCAAATGGGGTTACTATAATTTGGCACCTGGCGCTACGTGCAACGCCATAAAGATCATGCAGTTGTTACCTACAAGTGGGTACTCTTAGTCAAGTACGATTCTAATTACCTCAGTTTCCTCAGACTATAGATATCAAGGCACACTAACCCATTCTGGTCAGCTTCGTGAATCTATAGTCTGAGCATCGAATGTGCTCCACCATACAAATATTCGAACATTTTCTAGGAACACGTTACTCCACTATACGCATAAATAAAGCTCCAATATTTTG
>JAHQZX020004318.1:0-33175 GCA_019804575.2 Pseudotulostoma volvatum
TTGGAATACCATGTATCCACATCATCAAGTCATACGTGGATCGACAACAGCCTTTAGGCCTTCATGAATTTCATTCTTAGTGGCGCTTACAGACAGAGAGAGATCTACCACCAATCGACAAGCGGCTAATCGTCATGGAGCCTAGGATTGTGAGTCTGCGGAGAGTAATGGGCGGAGAAGTCACGTGTAAATGTTTGACTAGTTCTAAATAGGAATAACGCATGCCTAAATTGGTATGATCCATAAAGTGGAGCATGATGTGTCAAAAAATTTTCCCTCACCAAAAACAGGTGATCTTTAACTCAATTCAATCCTATCTTGCCGGCCTCCTATAATAGAAATTAAACCGTAACTTTACTTATTGGCGTATGCCCTCTAATTTTACGATTTCTCCGGTGTGATTTAGCCATGTTGTAGCTGTGGTGATTCAACTTTTATAAGTCGACTTCGGTGGTCCGCTTTGGAATGTCCGCTACTGTAGTACCAACGGCTGAGATAACCCTTGGCTGGTGACCATTAATTATATTTGTTATTAATAACTCACATGGAAGGTCTCGCTTTATCTCAGTAACTCAGACCATAGATTTGGTGATGGGAGTTGATTGTAGACAAGCGTTCTGGGGACTCTGGAAAAACACTTTCTCCGATGCCGACGTGGAGATCAATAAATCGGGATCGCGGG
The DNA here is from genome assembly GCA_019804575.2 of Pseudotulostoma volvatum. Classification (NCBI taxonomy): domain Eukaryota; kingdom Fungi; phylum Ascomycota; class Eurotiomycetes; order Eurotiales; family Elaphomycetaceae; genus Pseudotulostoma; species Pseudotulostoma volvatum. The sequence goes on from JAHQZX020004318.1 coordinate 683, forward strand.
CTTTAAAAGCTAGCTTATCGAAGCCCGGTTTCTCATATCAATGCTGTGGGTGGTGAGTGGCAATCTGGATTGGCTTCCAAAGATGAACTGTGAGTAGGGGAAAAGTGGAATTTTGATATGTTGGGCTAGCGGTCTCCCTCCCGTAACCGCAGGGACATGCTGTGCCCGTCACCTCTGGCGCTCCCGCCCTATGCTCAGGTTCTGCTGATATCGGAGGCATTGGGAAGGCATCAATTGCAAGCTTTGAAAGGTACGAGTAGGTAGCCTGTCGTATAGGCTCGAGCCGCCATTCAAGGGGGTGGACGCTTGATGAGGATTGAATCCGCCTGTAGAAGTTAGCAACTGGGAGCCCTAGTAGTGGAGGCGTGTATACCTTGGTAAATCGCTCGAATTCATTCTGATTTGAGCTTCCATGGAATGCCTCAAAGAAGAATTGATAGTAGTCGTCCATTTTAGGTTGAGATGGCTCTAACTGATTAGGTAGAGGCTGGTGGGTCTTCTATAGTCTACATAGCTGATATCATTCTTATCAGCCAGCTCTTTCCACTGTTTTTCAGGGTAGCTGCGACGAAGGCTTGGGTGGAGAAGGATAGCTGCTGAATATAATGGGGCACGATCAACCAAGGTTGTAGTATTTATTGAATGTGAGATACAAAACAGCAATGCGAGCAATAGTTGACTATCCCTATACTCATGCGTGGCCTTTTTATAGTGCTCATTATTAATATTGGCGTGACATTTGTCTCACACGTCTGTCCGAAAGTGGTTAGACACTTGTCATTTTAGCTGGCAGGCTGGCAGCGTTCGGGCACGTATGCATTGTATGGAGAGTGCCCGGTATAGACACGTCATGAACTGGATTCGGACGACCTATAGGTCCGTACTAACGATATGTATGTGATGTAGATAGTTAGATATGTCTTATTATTATACCATTTTCAAGAATGATAAAAATCTTTTACCACACTATCTATTGTACGTTCATGGTTATACATAGTACTGAATTGCACCTATGTATGTACATTCAGTTGCAAATGGTGTAGGGTTGATATAGGCTAACCTAGATAGCCAAATCCGGTATGATAATTCATCCAAATCACCGACAATTCAATATATCTTAGCACTTATCAAGATCACCCAAATGAAACACTGAAAGAAAGAAATGGAATTCTTCGACCTCAACTCCGACAACCTCTTCATAACATCCCTCTCGAAAGACATCCTCTATCGGGTGCAATATGACGGCAGCGAAACGAGCTACAGCCCAGAGCTGGGTTTCACGGCCCGAGACACGCAAACCTTCTACTCGAACTGGGACGACGTCTACATCGACTTCAGTAGCGCAGTTGAGGACCATCTCTGCTGGCGAAAGCGGCGGCCGAGTCTGTTCATTTCACTCTTCGCGAGCCGGCGACATGCCGAGGACTGGGCTCTTGCGTGGAGTGCCCACCACGGCGGCCGGTCATGTCTGATCTTCGAGATTAGAGTCTCGCAGCTGGCGCGCCAATATGTCTTCCATGCGGAGGAACTACGCCGGACCCTGCACCTCTTCCTCCGAGAACGACCTGATGATAATGTCCACGATGAGTATCTGGTGGCTCATCAAGTCCCACCGTATGCGATCGTTGGTTGTCGGGGCACTTGGGATGTGATACGAGGTAACTTACTGTATCCCTCTATCGCGTATTGATAACACGAATGTATACCTACATAATACATATATGTAGTAGTATATGATTTGTAGAAGTTGGCTTCCGGATGAGTACTAACGACCAGAATTTCAAGAACGTCGCAATCAACCAGAGAAGGCAGCAGCTTGTGAGGACGAGTTTGCCAGCATAGAGCTGATCAATGGCCTTGACGCACTTTGTATTTGAGAAATGGGTTAAGTTAGCATGGTGTTGATACGTATATGTATTATAAATACGAGAAAATATACGGGAGAATGTTATTTCCATGATTTTTGTACTTGACGCACGCACTCTGGGAATCTTATTTGGAACTTGTCGCTTTGATTAAGGTACAGACATTAGTACTTACCTAACATCATCAAATGTATGACGTTATAATCGCTCATCTGCGGCCTGCCGCTTCAAATCAAGATATTTTGCCGCGCAGTCATTTGCTAGGACCAGATCCCCGGAGAGATGCATAATGGTAGCTTTCTTAGCTAACATCTCACATTGACCTTTGAGATCCTCAATCTTCTCATACTCGTCATAAGCGCAATTAATATACTCCAGAGCGCGCGTCATGTACTCCTTTTTCTTGACAGGGTTATCTTGCCTTCCACCACCGCTATTCCCTCTAGAGAATTCGCCTGCCATGCCCATATTTGCATCGACCAGGACCGAATAAGAGCGCGCTATGAGTTCGCGGTCCTCCGATTCCAATACTTGCGGCATGATGCTTTCCATTATCTCTGCAGCGGCTTCGAATTCGCGTAGACTGAGGAGAACTCGGGAGAGAACACCGATTGCGTCCCAGAGGCCAGGCAGAAACCTCGCGCGGTGGCTTAAGCTCGCTGCTCTCATCGCTAGAGAGAAACCGCGTTGTGGCTGACCAGTTTTCTCGAGGATTCGGGCCTTGAAGCAAAGTAATTTAACTTGGACATATACGTCAAAATTTTCCTGGTGCATTGATTGTGCGAGTTGCTCCACTTCTCGGACGGCACGACTATAGTCCCCCTTACGGATCAGATATTCGACATTGAGAAAAGAGAGGGTAAGTGAGATATCATTATCAGGAAGTTGCATTGCCTGAAGCTGAGAGAGAAGAGCTTCGGCTGCCACTTTGTCGTCTCTGCCAGACGTTAGTCGTGGACGAGAGGACGTGATGAGACTCACCTATAAAGCTGTCTTCTCAGTTTGAGAATACTGGTAAAATAGGTCCAATGTTGATTCGCCTTAAGTGAGCGAAGTACCTCCGGCGGGATTTCGTTAATCCGTGCTATAGCCTGTTTATAGCTGCCACATTGTGCTAGCTGCATTGCGTGAGCAATAAATGGTGTAATACGGAGAAATGAACGTACCAGTAGGCAGTTCCGAAATGTGCACTTCAGATAATCCTCAAAGGGGGCTTTACTCGCGTAGCACTCACGAAAGATTTCGCAATTCAGAACGGCGAGGTGCGTCACTCCTAAAGCACCTAGTCAATTAGAAATCCTCAAAAGAGTTGCTAGGGGCCTTACCTATCCGCGCAAATAAAAGCGTTTGGAGCAATAGCTGCGGACCCATTGAAGCGACCAGATTCTTGATAACATTGAGATGGGACGCTTTGACTATGCTCTCAAAAACCGACGCAAGGCTTTCCCCCTGAAACGAGATAAGTATAGGCCATACATCTTCATCCAGTTCAACCACCAGGATAAGTCTCTTACATTTTGCAGCTCGAGCTTGGCTTCGCTCAGCAAAGTCGTGCTCAAAAGACTCCACATCTCTGTTTCTTTTGCTTTAGATTTCAAAAAAGCTAGGCCCTCTCTTTCACTTCCAAGCATGCCAGTGTTTTGAATGTCCTTCATTTCGGCCGGAAAAGCCTTACCAAAATGATACAACCAGCTCATACAAAAGTTAAGGCAGTTTATGTCGTGCGATTCTCGCGCAATAGTAATAGCCTCTTGCATAGCAGAGACAGCTTCTCGATGGCAACCGAAGTCCGCCTGCAGGATAGCGAGGTTGAGCAAAGCATACTGGTAGAAGCTACGATCGCGACTATGCATTGTGTAATCGAAGTAGCGATGGAGATTGTCAAATGACGAAGGATAGTCACCTGCTCTCCATGAATCAAGGAACCTAGATTGTCAGCGACCATGAATGATCACCTAGGGATAGATCACATTTTACCGCAAATAGTGCGCAAAGCTCGGAACGGTTACTCCAGATGCAATTATATGCTCGAGCTGCCCTCTCATCTCATCCGATACTCTGCCACCAAGCCCTGTAAGGAGTTAGCGATGGCATCTCTTGATAGACGAAATTGCGTTTTACTTTGTAATTCCGCAACCTGAAATTCTAGTAGCCGCTCCACGTCTTTTGTGCTAATACTGTGTTCACCTTCCGAGTCGTGCCCGATGTTTCCGTAAACAACTTGCGCGAGATAGCTGTTTGAATCAAGCCTCAGCCCGGTCAAATTCATATCGACGGCTGCTTGATCATCTGACGGGTTTTTCCTCACCCAGGCACGATATGTTGGCAATCGATATTTGATGAATGCTCTCCAGAGCTTGACCGAATCATGGAACTGTAACCTTGTAGATTCGAGCCTAGCTCTTCTTACGAATGCCCCCAGCGGTGAGCACCGCGAAAGGAACATCCGTCCAGTCTGTGGAGCAATGCCGTTGTCCCTGTCACGAATCTGCTCCTCTCGTGTCTTGACAAGTAGGGATGAAATATTGGTGAAAAACATCTCCAACGCGTCACAGCAATCAAGTAACCACATTTTCTTCAGGAAAATATCCCAGATAGAACGACCTGGAATAGAGGATCCATATAGGCTGAGAGCCTCCTCAAATTCCTGGATAGCCACTGCGTGATTTTTGTCTTTCTTGAAGGATTGGGAAGATGGCTCCGCGGGGTCTAAAGGAAGGATATGAGAAACTAGGAATGAGAGAACAGCTGTGGCAGAGGAATTAGGAATTGCTCCTTCAGTATACAAGGTAGTTAGGCAAAGCAATGCCACTTTCGAAGGGGTTAGGTAACGGCTCATGATCTTGAATATTGGGTCATCTTCCTGGGAGCGATTCTCGAGTGATAGCGCTGTCTCCGAATCTAGAGCCAAACGGCGCTTGAACTATACAATACACATACGTACTTTCAAAGTAGAAAACATGAGTACCAGGTCTGAAGAACTGAAAGCATTCATAACGATGTACTGTACTTTGATAGTATAGAATTAGTAAGGTTTGACTCGTGGGGCAATTGGAATTCTGCCACTGCTAGTCCCAATCGGGAATGTGTGGCTGAAAGAAGGTTATACATGCAAAGGCGACCGCCTTCGTAGCAGGGCCTAGCTTCCGAGATTACACGGAGCCGTCGACGTCATTGGATATTGAAACCTACGAATATTAGCCTAAGGCCTCGAACAAACATCACTTAGTTTCACTTAAAAACCGCAATTGAGCCTTGATACTGCTAATTAGCTTGTGAAGCAAACCAATTTCCATCTTAATAATGGCTGAAGCTCTCACGGCCACGGATCTTCAAGGCGCCCTGCCCTTAGTCGCCAGGGGCAAAGTGCGCGACTTGTATGAAATTGATGATAGAACGCTTCTCTTTGTCGCGACGGACCGCATCTCCGCGTTTGACGTAGTCATGGAAAATGTATGCATGTGCCTCTCCTTTGTAGAGTTCTGCTACTGATGTTGCGTATGCCTATAGGGAGTCCCCAATAAAGGCGTCCTGCTCACGCTCTGCACAAAGACCTGGTTCACGATTCTCCAGGACGCGATCCCGTCACTTCGCTCACACTTTATTACTCTTGATCTTCCTCCACAAGTTCCCACATCTCTAAGGCCAATATTGCAGGACCGCTCTATGCAAGTCCGCAAATACCAAGTATTTCCAATCGAGGCTATTGTGCGAGGCTACATCACGGGGTCTGCCTGGAAAGAATATCAGCAATCTGGGACAGTACACGGAATGAAAATGCCCAAGGGTCTGAAAGAGAGCGAAGTATTCCCAAATGGGCCGATATATACTCCTAGCACGAAAGCTGAGCAAGGGCAACATGATGAGAATATCCACCCAGACCAAGGTGCGAGCATTCTTTTACAAAATCCCAAATCTGAATATGCGCTAATTAACTCTATCCGCAGCGGCCGCTATAATCGGAGAGCCTTACGCTAGTACGATTGCATCTCTGTCTATCCGGCTCTATAAAATCGCCAATGCATACGCCCTTGACCGTGGTCTCATCATTGCCGACACAAAGTTCGAGTTCGGTCTTGATTCTGAAACGAACGAAGTTATTCTCATTGACGAGGTTCTGACGCCAGATTCATCACGGTTCTGGCTGAAAGACAAGTATACCGTTGGCAAGGGTCAAGAAAGCTTTGATAAGCAGTTTCTGAGAGATTGGCTAGCGAGAGAAGGACTTAAGGCAAAAGAGGGCGTTCGAATGCCAGAAGATGTTGTGCAGAAAACCGCAGAAAGATATCTGGAAGCCTGGAAGTTGATTACCGGGGATGGATCATGACATATCCTACATCGGTAAAAGGCATGAATTGGTTTCAAAATTGTTCACCAAAGTGAATGAAAAGTTTTCCATTTATAACCAGTACTTAGAATTAAGAAAAAGTCACTCGACGAACAGCCTGTTACATGGCTACATTTTATAAACTAAGATAGTTGAAGGCTTTCGCTTAGCCAATTTGTACTGCATCGTAGTGGCCTAGAGATTATTGATTAGGTGAACAATGATTTATTACATTGATCTTTTCTATATAACGATACCTACTATAAATCTCTGCATTTAAACTATATCCATAGTATTCTTAGACCAAATTCAAGATTTATCGGTTATTGGAAAATTCTAGGTTGTGTCTCGGGGCCTATGTGAAATTTTGACTAATAAAATGTTTTATAGCACATGTACATGTACATACCTAGTACACGGTCATTTCATGGCAGGGGGTATGATTTTGACATTTTAGGCGCATGTATTCACGCACCACACTTTCTTCATCCATATTCCTTGTGTTAAAAATAGGCTTCACTCTCAAATATGAGGGGCTGTGGCCAATCTGTGGTGGTCCAAATAAAATTGCATTGAATCCTCTACCAGACAATTACTAGCATAAATACTAGTCTACGGGGTGGATAGAGTATAATACATCATGCGACAGCGTGAGCTTCCTAGTATTCTTTATCATAACGATTTCGGTAGTATCTCACTATATAGTGTATATGCTTTAGACGAGTCCTCAAGTTTACTAGTAAAGAGTCTTCGGGTTTTCCTCCACGTTGTGCCTGGGTTTTTTAAGAAGAGTCTTAGTAACATGCAGCTAAATCGAGTTAGAAAGTCCATGCTTGATTTGGTGTTCTCCCCAAGACTTGCTTCCGCCATGATAATATTCATGATAATATTCCACTTGCAAGCCACCATGTTCAACCGAAAGTGAAGGTTGGTCAGTACCAGTCATCTCCATCTTCCCCAGCTTGCCGGTTGTCTGGGTTAAGTGAGATTACTCGCTGTCCGGGAATGGTATCATGCGTGAATGCTGATTCAAAAATACCAGATAAAGCCCGTTTCCCCAGAGCAGTAAATGAATCATAACCTGGGCCAACACCATTACACGCTGCCCACTCTGGAGACATAGGAGAGGTTCCATCTCCTAGGTCACTCCACCGGGTCACAATGATAGCATGTTTGAAGTGAACACGCTTAATATCGCTTTTATCCTCCATGAGTTTGATCTCGATAAGGTATTCGGTTGGGCACTCAGGGCATCGTCGCTTAGGGCGACATTTTTCGCAGAGACTCACGATAGGGACATGAGAAGGCTGTCCAGTGAATGCATCCTTCATCTTAGCTTCGATGCCCTGATACCCGGCGGTGTCTCTAGGCCGAGGAATGTGACCCAGAGAGCACTTGCAGACAGTCATCAATTCTCCATCTCTCCAGTGAGCACATACGGAGAAATACGGCCAATAGTCATCTCGAGAGTAGAGCAGGAGCCGCTGAGCACTAGGAGAGAGACCAGGTGGTGCGAAGCACGAGCTCACAACCCGCATAAGCAATCTACCATTATGAACGAGGTAGCGAGTGTTGAAGCTCCATCCATCTCGTCGCCAGCGACGACTTAGGGACTGGACTGATATTCCATAAGCTTCCGAAAAGCGGTAAGCCCGCATCACAAGCTGAACAAATGAAAATGGCAATGTGCGAGAATGGGTAATTCGATGTCGTGGTGGGGGTAGCAGCACATTGCGCGCATTTGGGCAGTCAAACAACGGGTTGAGAATGCCTGCCGGCTGAAGTTTTTCATGACCTTCCTGTGTGCGGATATGGTACTTTCCACAAGGGAAGCAGAGAAGATGGTGCGGTAAATGCCGATCTAGTGAGGCTAACAGATTGATCTTGTGATGATAATTCTCTGGCTGGTTTAGGACCTTCCATGGTTCGGAGCCCAGACGGTGATAAAGTGTTTTGCTTGAGAGCGCCAAGTTGGCAGATTCTATCGGATTGAGGTACCCGGCCACTATGTTCCAAAGCTTTGAGTGCAGGCTCGCTATCACGGGCTCTCCTGGTGGCCTGTGATACGCGGTTTCCGCTTGCGGCTGGTGAGTATCTTCAAGTGGTCCGTAAAGGCTGAGGGCATGAAGCGTAGTGGTGTAGTCTCGATCTTCACCTAGTTGAGTATCGATCCGGGTAGAATTCTCTCTATACTCCGCCCGGTGAACTTGCAACGAAGTGACTGGAGTACAAAGTCCAGCATCGCTGGAATTCAACCTGGCTGGGGTATCTTTGCGGGGCTTTTTGGTTCGCAACGCATCAGCAAGGCGCTTTCGGAATCCTAGCCTTCGACCTGGGATGTCAGCGGCCATGTTTGGCTCATTGGCTGGATGCGCAAATTTGAGCCTTCCATTATCGTGATATGGTACGAGGTGCTGCGGTGAAGCTTGAAGCGAAGTTCCATCCTTGTGGCTTCACCGCGCGCGATCCTCTTGCGTTTACGTGGAGAGCCACTTAGCCACTCCCAGGTAGTCACCTGATGTATGGTGGGGGAAGCCTTGAACTTGATAGAGACTAGAGTAGATCAACCCCCAACTTCAACCAGCCATCAACCAACCACATCTTTCTAATAACCTAATATAAATCTTTGACATATGTAAACACACGTGACCCGTAAATTTTCCATAGAACCGTAATATTACGGCCATGACGGTTGACGTCAAAACTCGGAGCACGTGCTACCGATCACATGTTCTCTTTGGTTCCATATAGCTTTCTAGCCAGAGATCGTGGTGGTTTGATTATCTAATTCATCATCTATTTGCAGCTTAGCGTGATGGAGCTTCTCGCGTTTCGTCAGCAGTGCTCTGCGTCTTCGACAATTCGCAGCGTAGTCGTCGTTTGACTTCGCACCTAGCGGCTGTATAACAAGCTAGGACTCCATCCAATTTCTGCTAATCATGGCCAATCGCCGAGAATTTGTAGGTGCTCAGAGAAGACCACGGCTCTATGCGCCTCGCGGGACAAGTGCGCTTTCTTCGTAAGCCTACGATAGCAGTCCGCTAATCCTCTGTAGAAAAGCGGACTACAGACACCTGCAAAGCGGAACTACACGAAGTACGAAGAAGTGCACGCCTTCGCGCCGTATCGCAGCCCGAACGTAGTGGGAACAAAGGAAAGGAATCGAAATCTGGCTTGCCTTCAGCGAGTAAAATCTCACAGAACCGGGCTGTAGGTATCTCTCTTGCTCCCCTCGCTATTCTGCTAATCATTGGCGCCCTCCCGCGCCTCAGACTTTCAATACGTCCAGAAAGCCCTCCTTAAAACGAAAACGGGGCCAGGAAGTCCAGTATCCCTCCCCTCCGAAGCAAGATCAGCCACCCTCGAATCGGCCTCGAACGGCAGCTCAAAGCACTACAGAGGGACAACCACAGGAGTCCGAAAGGAACATCAATGCGGGTGTCGCTGACCCGCTCAAGAGCTGGGTACTGAATGAGAGGTGGCCTAAAGAATACTTTGAACCAGACAACCAGGCGAGAGAAGGCTTTTTAGAACACGACAGCTGGCTAGAAGAACAAATGGAGCAGCCGCCTCCCCCGGCTGTTCAGTATGTGGAGATAAATGGGTTTAAATACCCACGGCCTATCCAAAAAGCTCTTGCTTCGCTTCGTCGGAAGCAGTCAGATTCAAGCTTGACTGGATCTAGCGACCAGAAAAAAAAGGGAGAGCAAGAGTGCTCCATACCGAGATACACGTTACGCTACGTTGCTTGCCGCCAAAGGGAGTTACATGGAAAAGTCTAATTTGGGAATTACAAACACGAGTTTAAGCAGTTATCAAGCCTTGTTGAGCTTAGACCAGACAGTCCCGAACGACTCCCTGTTTCGAGACGATATGTTCGAAGCAACATGTCGCAGCGTTCAGGATAGGAATGAGTCCCGAATTATCCGCAGCATCTCGCCATATATTATACCATCGGCCGAAGATCTGGCGATAATGGGCGCTACCAAATTAAGATGCTTGATTGAGAATATCAATGAAGCCTGGACAGGTAGCATTCCAGTGGAGGGTCCCCGACCACAGCCGGATTATTCTGTTGGATTTAGACGATCAGCATTCACAGAGGAGCAGCTGAGTAAGCTCGACCCGCTTGTTGGCAGCATCTTCGATACCTCACTCTTCGTCGCGACCTACCGGATGTACTTTCCATTTCTCACCTGCGAAGTGAAGTGTGGCGCTGCGGCGCTTGACGTTGCCGACCGACAGAATGCTCACAGTATGACGATTGCCGTAAGGGGTGTCGTCGAGCTCTACAGAGCCCTGAAGCGTGAGAAGGAACTCAATCGGGAAATCCTCGCTTTTTCAATCTCGCACGATCACCGATCAGTCCGAATTTACGGCCATTACCCTGTCATCAGTAGCAAAAGGACAACTTATCACCGCCATCCAATCCGTGAATTCAGCTTCGTGGAAATGGACGGCAAAGAGAAGTGGACGGCGTACAAGTTCACCAAAAATATCTACGAGGTTTGGATGCCAACTCACCTCAAACGAATCTGCTCGGCTATCGACCAGCTGCCACTAAATCTGGACTTTCGAGTCTTTGAAGGGCCTGGAGTGGAATCTACGGAGGCGACCAGGCTATTACAAGATATGGACAGTCTTCTTTCAGGGTCATCTAATGTTGACAATGCTTCACGGATAGGCCAGGAAGGCGATGAGCTCACCCCCATTGTCCCACAAACGGACACCCCAGACACCTCGGTCCCCAGAGGAGAGGGACAAGGAGAAGCCAAAAGGGCGAAGAAAAATCATACTATGAAATAGCAGGCGGACTGTTACAAAGAATGACAGATAGCCGGGCAATTGGGAGGAGGCGCTTGAGGGAGAATGTGCATGTGTCGTATAACTGCGGTGTCTTGAAAGGTGTACTTGGTGTCTAGCAGTCTGTAGAACACTCTTGCCAGAGAGCAAAGCTTCTACTAGAGACATTTACTAGCATGAAAGAATTAGTACAGTCGCTTCACGAGGCTCTTTTCTTTACAACTCGTCCTTTTGCTGCTAAATGGACAGATTGGAGAGCAACGCCATTTCTTCCACTAAGATTCTGATATACAACGGTTTGTGGGTGCGAAAGACCAAGAACTTTCCCGCAGCCCCCGAGAGCACGACCATGCTGCCGCAAAGCCCGCTACAATTCATCTCGGGCATGGTACAAACCAGCTAGGCCGCTCACATTCGCTGATATCGAAAGATGTTCCTCTCTTGATGCTTTCTCATCACCCGATAGTGCCTGCCATTGCTCTACCTATCCATATTTGCCTTTCTATTACCGCATTAATGCCGGATTACCCACACCTGGATTTGGATGACCTTACACTGAAAGCTCTTATCGAACACTCTCGTTCCATGTGCATTGCCTATTCAGTTATAATACATGGCGGGAGACAAGAAGACCGGAATGTACAGGAAGAGTCAACTAAGGTTGTACCCGATGCGTAGAATGCAAGGGATACACAGTAATATGAATCCGATGCTCAGTACGCCATGAGAAGGAGTCAATACCGACACGACTGCCATGTCAATCAACCCATAGCACTCGCCAGTCATGGCCATGACAAGCTTTCTCCTTTAGTATACCGCTCGAAAATCGAGCCATTGGAAGCTGAGTCGATCATTGGTCCAGCCCCGTTCCGATGAGGCGAAATGAAAGGTTTGCCGTTCAGAGTCGGAATCATCAAGCCAAGAGGAGTCTTGGAGATTTCCGGTCTTCGTGCAATAGATCATAGAAGGCGGTATAAATATGCCATCGGCTCGGATACATGCTAGCAGTTCTATCTAAGTCTACTTAACGACTTGTGGATATCCAGCTACTTTATATAGTGTAGTGATTGTTGGGCAGGCAAAATTGCGTTAACGCCACTGCCACTGCCATAAGAGTAAGCTGTGGTGTGTCCAACCCAGCCTCGACATAAGATCCCGAGAAAGCAGTTTATGAATGCCAAGCAAGGCGCTTTGATCGGCACTACAAGATGATTTGAGCGATTGCATTGGTGGCGGCCAAGCTACCACCTAGTGAAGTGCAGCAGATAGAGGATTGAGAACAGGGCTCACCAAGCAAATATGGATGTTTTTATATGTGACCATTACGGATGCCAGAGCATGTTTGTCAAATATGTCTGCACTAACATTAAGTCTGATGTGATATATATATATTATGTCTCATTTTATCTATTATTATAACTAACTAGCTATATAGTATCATTGATGTTGATGCAAAATCATGTATACCTTATTATACGTAGTATTCAAAGCGAGATAATTATCTCTCACTCATCTAACCTAGTTAGAAACAAATGTAAGACTTCATCTATGATCTATCGGGTAACCCTTCCTCCACTACGATACCGAGCCATTTAAAATAGTTACAGATATCTATCTACTACGGGGATAAACTCTTGATATAAACTCTTCGCACCCCCAGATAATGAAGTTCTCCCATAAATCCCATACCGAGCACACTCCAGTGCGGACCGGCAGGTCATCTAGGGCATCTTAACACTCTCGACCTTATCTCCCGTAACTACTGGTGGCCTCGCAGGCTCAGGGACGTTGAGGAGTACTAGGTAGGAGGCCGTGAATTATGTGTCCGGACAAAGGCTTCCCGCATAAGCGCCTCCAGAATTTCTCCAACCTCTCCCAGTACCCTTCCCTTCCGTACCTAGTCTGACATCTACACATCTACACACAGATGACAGAGTTTCGACAACCTTCACTGATGCGTACCGGAACGAGAAAATCGCACTGATGAAGTAAGTGGTCGAGAAATGGGAGTTTGAAGCGCTGCTAAACTGCCACAATGACTATGGCGATCTACCCATTCCTAGTCAAATGGAAGCCCCTCAAAGTTGGAAGGGTATATATATACTCTCTTTCGATAACCGTAGAGAGGAGAACATGGCCAGTCTCTCTTTGATAACTGCAAAGGGCCAGTTTAAGTGTCACGGTGCTGATTGTTACCCAGCCAACCTTGGCGCAGGCGCGTGCTTCACCAGTAGTTGAATAAGTGTAAAAGGCGATCAAGCTTAACAAATCTTCAGAAGCTCAAGGCGAAAGTATAGTTCCACGTAATAGTGTTCACATTTGTGGTTATTAAACTACGAATAATAGAATAATAGAAATATGTACATGGGCTTGTAATTGTCACGACACAATAAATGATGATGTATAGGCGCGTCAGTCGGTTGTTCCACCTTTTGAGAGATATAGTATCAAAGGAAAGTATGGAACTGCTTTTACTTATTTGAAGTCGTTTAAGCTTCTCAAATGGAGTCATGTTGTTGAGAACGTTAGGAGATCGATTTACTATATCAACAGCCGCTTTCGTTGATTCCGGCCAATTTTCTTCTGGTAATCATGCTTCAATCCTCAGTGCCCTTCCTCTTGTGGTGATTATTCATCCACATCTTTCGATCGGTCCGTTTTGTTTTGGTGTGTACGGTTGTTCTAAGAGTATTCCTCTGTCTTTCCTCCATGTGTGTAATGATTACACGCGCTTCACACAATACCAGCCAGCCAACGGCAATGAAACACTTCGTGCCGGCAACAACTTCGCCGAGATTGAAAGTTTTGGAACCATTGGAGTTAATGCAAAGCCTGTCAATCCAAAACTGACACCCTGTCTTTTCAAATTGGCAGACGTTGCGGAGTTCCGTCTTTCCATGCTAATCTGGTCTCCTTTGATCGAGCCTGGAAGAGTGGAATACGGTGGGACACAGAAAAGATGATACTATCTAAGGATAGTCACGATCTTTGCAAAGCGCCAAGGATCCTCAGACAATACGTACTTGAACATAGGCCGGTTTGGACAACTGCAATGGCTATAAAACAGGTTACCGGGCCCAAGACAAAGCAGCCTTATGTGTCGAAAAGGTCAATCAACCTGTGGTGTCGCAGACTTGCACACCTTGGGAGATCTATGGTCAAGGAACTACCTAATCATTGCGATGGAGCCATTCTAGAACCAGAACAGCAAAATACCGACTCGGAGTTGCAATCCCCGTGCGAAGCATGTCAACTTACCAAGGCCTCAAGACAAATATCAAGACGTCCTCAAGCCCATGCATCGAAACCATTTGAGAAAGCCCATTTTGATTTGATTGAAATGACACGTGCATACAATGGTGATAAGTGGACTCTTGTTAAAAGGAAAAACTTTTTATGAGAAGGGAAATTTTTCTGATGCACTTGCTTGAATTTTTTAACTGAAGGTCAGAGGGACGTATTTATGTCCATGACCTGAAGATCTAGATCTAACATACATGACAAAAGAATTTCAAATTCTCCTTGCATTGTTGAGGAATGTTCGACGATTCAACAGGTTATACCCAACATCTTATACTCAACAGATTATATGTTGAAGAAGTTGGGAGGCGATATAGATGGTGATAATATATAAGTGGCAACACCACGGAACAATTAAAGGTTCGAAGAGAACTTCCCTTTTTGTGGTGGGCTTAAATGGATGTATTATAAGCTTATGTAATTTTGTTGACTCACCGTTCCTTCCATGGTATGGTTCGGATCATTGGTTCCTTGGTTCCTGATTACCTTAGAACCAAATTTCTCCGACAACTTCTCCACTTTCTCGACGGTGCAACAAGGATGAATTACGCGTATACAATGACAGCAAAGTCCGATACACTCATGTATATCGATGACTTTTATGAGATGGTGTCTCACCAGTACAATTTCTGCATCAAGGTCTTGAAATATGATGGGGAACGATCTCTAGGAAACAAGTTTGATTGATGGAGGAAAGACAAAGGAATACTCTTGGAACAATCTTCTTTTTTTAAAGACAGGTCTCTACATGTACCTGTCATATCATACCTATCAGAGCTTTAATTTAGGCCTCGAACCGAGGTTCTGGCGAATCCAGCACGGCTAGACTAGATGCTATACCCAAGTCAAAACCCATAGTATCACGACGACTAGGTACAACATCACCGTGACACTTCAAAGGTTGACTTATAAGTCATTTCCCCCGCTGGGGACGATTCCGGCCCGATCACATTGGATTTCGGAGCAGAAGTTTCCCGCTTAGAGTGCTTCTCCCGAGATTTGTTAATATCTACACTATGGCTTTAAATTAGTATAAATACCTACCCGTTATTATTATAACTGTTTCATGTTCTTGATTGAGGCGGTATGACCTATTAATAAGTGGTAACATACCTCCAGTTTCACCGTGAACATTCTGATTTCTTTGTGAACCCCCATGCAATTCTAGTTAATTTGCGGCTTTTGACTAATGGTACGCCGACCTCCTTGGGACTTAACCGGAATGCCCCACCTCTGCATAGTAGTCTGTATATATTATCCTTATCCTTAGGTGGTGACAAGACACACGTCACATCGCATATCCTGTAGAAACATAGCGGAGTTTAATTAGAGAATGGATAAAATAACACTAATAATCTAGCAACGGAGTTCGCATTCACATTATACTATGCATTTCCCTGAGCTTCGTCACGCGGTGTCTAACAATACGAATTGTAAGGACTATTCCATCCGTGTGATTGTGCCGAGGACATAATTATTCTAGGATCGTGGGGGTTGAATTTGAGTGTGATTTTGAGAATTCATACCCATCAGTCTTGGTGCTTCAAGGCCGAGTATTGTAGGTGCCTGTAATTGAGAAGCCCACGGTGCTACAACCTGGCCTTGTTATATTGAAGCTTGTTGTTAACCGTAAATATCCCATATGTGTTGTAGAGGCCCAGCAGGGTCGGTCAGCAGCTCGTCGAGAATAGGGAACGTTTGGGCAAGAATTTTGAGAGTGATTTGTTGCTCTACAGCCCCAACATGTTGCCTTACCATGACCCCATTCGACATATGCAGAGCAGTGAGGTAAAGTAGGTTGCATTTCCTTAATATTTGACCAGTTATGGCCCGTTGAATCGCTGCATGCTGGCGTTGGTGTTCACGTCTATTTGCCTCTTCAGTCCGGCGTCTTTGCCGTGATTCTGGATCGAGAATTGGAGGCTCAAGAGAAACTGGCTCGGCGCCAGGAAGAGGCTTATACCAGTGCCAATGGGGATGAAAGTTGAAAGGTTCAATTAGAGAATTCCCTCCGCAAGCCGAGCTTGACAGCACTCCAAACACGCCTTAGATTCTTCCTAGGTTGCTCAATCTAACACTTCAACACATGGTGGCCGCCTCAGTAAGAAATTGCTAAACGATGTCCTTCCTTCTCAGCATATTCATGGACCTGTTTCGTTGGATTTGCCCAATGTAATGTGAGAGTCGCCATTATTCCAATGAAAATCCGCCTTCCATTCCATCATGGTATCTCAGAAATTTTCCAAGGTCTTAGCATAAAAACAGTTTTTAAACCCCTTTAAGAGCTCCCAGTCGTCCTCGGTCTCAAGATACTTCTTGCAGTTCTTAACTATGTTCATGCTAACATGCCAAAAGCATATCACCGTCTTTGTGCTCGGAAACTTTGATTTAATAGCTCAAATAAGCGCCTTTTCGCAGTCAGTGGCAATAACCGAAGGAAAGACACTGGGTTAAAACAACTTTTGAGGTGAGATATATCCCAATCGAAGGCGTCCTCTTTCTCATGGCCGAGGAAGGCGACTCCAACTGTAACCCCTTGGCTGAGGGCATCGACACCAAGCACATCAAGTAGTAGCATCCCCCATTTATACGTCTTATATGTGCAATTGAGGAGTGGAATATAGGGGTTTTCATTCAGATATGCAATGGATCTATTCGATCTAAATATTAGCATCAACTTCATTTCTAAAACCATTTGTAGAGTGACTTACCGGCCGTCTGCAATAAAGAACTTTTGAATCGCCTGGTATCAGGATTGATCGTGTATTCGAAAATGATTTCTCCCTTCTCTTTCAATGGAGTAAGCTTGTCAATTAAGGCCTGGTTCGTTCCCTCCCTTGCCTTATCTCCCTCGACATCTTCACAATCTCGTTAAAGACATTTCGAGAGATAATCCCGATATCATGATCCTTAGTTTGAAGTGCTGCCTTCGTCCGAGAAGCATTAATACCAGAGGCATGGTAAGAAGCTGCGTCTTTGACATCGTAGTTGTGTTCTTGTCGGCCTTCCATTCAGCATGATTCTCGGGATCCATCAGGCCTCTCATTAACCCGTATCTTGACAGGGTAACCGGTCTTTTTGGATTGCCTGTCCTTCTTCTGGTCTTTCTCGTTAGGCCCCCTACTGTCATGTTCATAGCCATGCCTGCAGACCAAGGATTTGATCTGTCGGCCCTTATGTACTCTTGAACCCCCCCCCCCCCCCACAACGATACATCACCCAGCTAACTTAGCATGTTTGCAGGCCGCGAATTTGAGGCTCTCAAACGAAGGAAAGAATCCTTCGCCGGGCAAAGATAGCGGGAGGATTCCTTGATTATCACGCTAGACTCGCGAGCCGTAGCAAGTCTAGCGTTATATTCAGCTGAAGCGGCTGCTGGTAAAGGGAGAGACATTGAAATGGACTTAATTGGGATATTCTTAGATATAGAATGAGATACTTGGCTGTACTACATGTGTTACTAACTTACTATTGGACATTGACGCGTCTGTGGTGCTGCACGATTTAACATCTAGGACACCGCCTCCATATTAGGCATTCCATCCAAATCAGATTAAGTAGCAAGGGGGCAGGGAGGGTGGGGGGGATCGACGTATCAAAAAGGGAGAGGTCGGTCGATTTACGGTTTGTTGTGATCATTTATCTTTGACCTTCTTTCGATGGGTTTATTAAGCTTACCAATATGCATAATAACAGTATCATTTTGACTTGTGTGAATATGGCATAGCATCTACCAAAACGGATTACATAGCCCATTATAATTTACGGCTTGCCGCGATCATATTTTCGAGCTTCTTTCAATGGGGTTAATAAGCCAGTGCACAATGATAGTATCATTTTAACTTGTTTGAATATGGTATCTGTATACCGAAACAAGTCACATGGCCACTAGGGTAAACCCTATGTTGGGCAAGGTTGAATAGTATGTAACGGTATGACTCCCAGTTTTTCTTGATGGGATTAGGGGTTATATATAGATATAAAGCTATTTGAGACTCATTCTTCTCAAGCACCAGCTTCACTACCGCCTCATGTGGCTTTCGCGAGGGTTTATACCTCCTGATCAAGGAATTCAAGACATCCTTGATTCTCTAGATACCGCCATATCTGAGAGTGATGATGTAGATAGTGACTCAGATAAAGAATGCTGATACTGTAATAACATCAGCCTGTATATGCCATCAAGTATGTACAACTTACTAACAGATCTGACTACTTTTATACAATGGTCACAAGATGCCTTTATTGTGATCAGGCCCAAAACAATAGTAAGATTTAGATCACCTGCTAAATCTAGTTGATTTGCTCTACACATTGCATAGACATCCAATTTCAAGATCCTGTCGGCCAGTCACTCACCACTCAGCACCACTGTATAGTGTATGTACTGCTGCCCGGCAATTGTCTAGCGCTTCAATATTGCAGGACAATATGTTTCAGAGGATTATAATAAGTGCCGCAATATCCTAGCAGAGTAATCATAAAAGGTATTTGGTTCTGATAGTATCTGTAGCGACTTGGATTTTCTGCCATGCTACATACTATTAGTAATACTAACAAATCCCCCAAATCGCCAAGTCTGCGGGACCGACTCCACTCCTTATCTTAGTAGGTACTAAATATAGTTGTATTATGATGTGGTTTTATGGTGGCCCGTGCATTCACGTAAAGGTTCTCCTTTCTCTCGGTCGGTCTCTTGCTCATTCTTCATCATTCCTTCCTATTGCTATTGCCATCGGTAGCACCAGCTTCCTCGGTGGCATACGCCTTGTTTCGTCTTTTCGTCCACGTTCGTAACCCTATCTCGTCCCTGACTGATATATCCTCACATACACCTTTTTACACGACGGCTCCTGCAACCAGACAGACGACACTAATGGTCCGTGAAGACTCTGCCAGCATCCTCGACGCCCGCCTGCAACCGGAAAGTCGCCAAGCTCAGCAGCCTTCTTAGCCCCCTGTCCACGCAGAAGTTCAAGCCCCAACGCCCCTTGCACTCAGAGGCACTGATCTAGGGTCCAACAAACGCCCCTTGGACAACGAATTACGCCAAATCGAGATAGAAAAGCCCCGACTAGAACTTGATCACCAACGGAAGTTGGCACCCTTCGAAGAGGAACAGCGGGCCAAGCGGGCGGCCTACGAGGACCAACGCCGTGATAGAGAATTGGTATTTGAGGAACGCCGGGCCCAGGAAAGAGGGCTGCACCAAAAAAAAACTCTCCTAGCTCACGACCGCGGCCTCCTCAGGTGACCGGAATGCTGAACCAGATGATGAGGAAGGCGAGATACCACCCGAGGCCAAAGAGGTCTCTCTCCTTTCCCTTACAGCTCTGTAGACGGAAATTACCGCCATTTTCGAAGGCAAATTTGAACCAGTTAACCTATTTAAACTATGTGAGAAAGTCGTCCCGTCCCCGGATAATGATGAGGGAGTATCTGTCAGCGAGGGCAAACTCCGCGCCAAAAAACGCTATGACACAGTCAAGGACTCTCCACAGCCAGACATTTGGCTGGCGGCGGGCTCCTAATAAGTCAAGCCAAGCCGGCTTCACTTCAATTTTGAATTTTAAACCATTTCTCCACATAAACGCTGCAAATTCCCGTAGCAGGCGGAACTGTATGAATACATGGTGCCTAGATGCTCTAACCTCATTGAAGCCGACGAGCTGGCGCTCTTGGCTCAGTTCCCCGGTTGGAAATCCCAGGCCGCCGGGTTTCACCGGCGTGCAGTAGCAAGTAGCTATAGTACATATATTAGTATATACGAAGGCTTTCCATGAACCCAATACTCAGTTTTTAGACAGTTTGACATTTGTTATGAGGAAAAGGCCCAGCGTGAACGGATCCATCATAGCCAAAAGGGTTTAGAATTTTAATTATTACAGCAGTACTAACAGAGTGCTGACCCTAATAAATAAAAACAATGACGCTACACATTTGAGCTCCCTTCGTCAGTTTCGAAGATTTTAGAGATTACCTCAAGCTCCTCCGTCTGTCGCTTCGCCGCGTTTGTCATGCCTTTTTCTTAGTCGTCTTGCAGGAACCACGCCCGCAGTGTCTCAAGCGCCTCAAAAAGATCCGACTTCATGCAAGACCGAAGCGGATTCAAGGTGAACTTGGCACTGCTGAACGAGCGTTCACATTCAGATATTGAAATTGGAAGCACATGGTCCAAAGCAAAACAGACTAAGAGAGGCACTTTTTTTTCCCGCTCTCGCCAATCATGCAACTTTAAAGCCTTCGATGGCATTTCCAACTGGCAGTATTGCACAAATGTGTTGGCTTGGGACTTGATTGCATAAGAGATGCGCTTGTGCTCGTCCTCATCAAAGCTGTCATCATGGTCCTGGGGCTTTGGTAGCGCGACCAATGCCTGCTGCAGCATAGACCCATCTTGGGGCTGAGTTTGCCATGCCTTCTCCTGTAGATTCCACTGCTTACTAGCTATGCTCTTCACTCTAGGAATCTAGTTGCGCTTCGGTAGTTCGATCCATCTCTGTTCATATTTAAGACTGAGATCCATGACCATCGCGGTATAGCAGGCAGGTGAAGTGCCTACAAGCTTGTAGTCTTCGTTAAGCTTGTCCCAGGCTGTCTCACAGCAAATCGCCCATTGCAGGAAAAGAAGATGAAGTTCATCTATTAATTTTCTACTAAATAGATGGCCGTCCGGTTGCAAAATGAAGCTGCTGGCGATTGGGGAATTTTCAGAAGGCTCTGTGCTGGAGTGCTCCTTGTGCTCTAGCCTGACAAAATAATTATCTTTTTCGACTATTCCATGTTCATTCTTGAGGTGACGGAAAGGAGCGCTTGTCGCTTTTGCCACATATACGGTTGACTTCTGCTCCGTGCACACTCTTGATTTCTTCCCACCGGTTCCCTTATTTTTTCGTGCTACGTTTTCCACCTGCACGTATTCAGTACCATCGATGATGAGGCTGTTATGCCCATCATTATCACTGCGAGTCGCTGGCTCCAGCTTGGGCGGAAGATTGATTATCATCTTCATCATCGCTATCGATATTGAGATCGCGTAAGAGGTCATTAATGTCGTCGAGATCCATTAGCTAGGATATTTGCAGGTACCGGCGGATTATGAGAAAATATAAACAAATCTTGTTTATTGTAGCTAGCTATCTAGTCAGTGTTGGCAACTGTCAACAGCCTGCCGTCAGGCAGGTTACCTGCCCTACCTCAGGCAAGGCCTGATTGGCCTGACGTTCGGACTCAGGTATATGGTATTAGGCCTGATGGCGTAAACGATCGGCTCACTATTACATATGACATGGCTAGCGGGTTCATCGTTTCACTACACTTCCAGCTTTAATCCAGTTAAATCGCTAGTAATAAACTCTATGTTCACTAGGGTATTCTTTATAGCCAGTGGTAGAGAGCGCCCGGTATCTCTTAAGAATAAGTTAGCCGTCCAGCTGGTAGTTACTGAGTAAAATCCCATAGTCAGACGTTTATTTCAAGCCAATCAGGTAAGGCATCAACCCATCAGGTAAGGCATCAACCCATCAGGTAAGGCATCAACCCATCAGGTAAGGCACCAGAAATCGGGTATGCCAAGCCGAACATCAGGTACGCATCGGGGTACGCATCAGGTACGCCAAGCCAAATATCAGGTAAGGCACCGACCCATCAGGTAGCAGCATCTACATCGGAAGGCATTTGACCATCCGCCATCAGGGAACATCAGGCACGTATCAGGTACGCCAAGCCAAACCTCGGGTATGCTAAGCCGAACATCAGGTAGCCTGATTGAAAGTTCAATCAGGCCCTACTATTGATCGGGCCAAGCTCAGTCAGGCTAGCTTCAGTCAGGTTACCTGACTGTTGCCAGCACTAATTCTAGTACAGAGATTTAAACTCGGAGAAGCGAAATACTAAAGTGGGAATGTGCGATAATAGGGCCCAAGCCCTAAGCCACCAAATAAATGATCGGCTTGATTCCTACCTAGATATGGCTCATTAGCTGCGATATCTCCATGTGGCTCAGAGCTGGCTTGCTCGGCTTGATGTCTATCTAGATATACTAGTAGTGCTGCCTATGATAGTTAACACCAGCTTGGTCGGCTTGATGCCAACCCGGGGATAGCTCCACCTTGGTTAACGGCGCTAGCTTGGCTCGATCCCTATTTAAGTGTGGTGGGGCTCTGGTCAAGCCGGCTTGACCGGCCTTCTCCGAATACGTTGCCATTCTCTCCAAGTTTAGGGACAAATGCGATGGTCTTACTCACCCTTTGCTCCAATTCTACGGTCGCATCATGGACCTATCAAGAGGGAATTATTACCAGTATCAATAATAAGAAAGCCTGGCGTCTACACCCTGGGGTAGTCGATAAACACCTCCGTGATGGGGCCAAACCTCCTAAGTCATCTACATCCCAGTCGTCTTTAGGTAGGCTATGACCTATTATAGTGGTACAACCTCCTTCCCTAGTAAAATGGTATATGCTTCTTCGACACCAATGTTCGCGCAATGACCTCCCTCTATACAGATGCGTCAGGCGTGGGATAGGGCTATTTCATGCCAGGCCCAGGGCCTTTCGAACCCGTCACAATCCCATTATCCAATGCTTTTTCAGTCCCCATCACTCGCCCGACCGATACACCGTTCGATATTAACATATACGAGTTAAAGTGTAACAACCGTTACAAAGAAAGCTCCTATCATCCGACTGGCTTCGGATTGCACCGAGTTGGATTCCGGGGATCTGGGCACCGAGTCAAGGGTGACTTTCGTTTTTGGGCATTAAGCTAAGGCTCTCAAGAATTATCATAATGTAGGACATCAATATGACCTTAGCCATGTATATATAGATCAGTGCCAGTGCCCAGAAATAGGGGCCTAGCAGGTTTCAATTACACCTATTCCTAGATTACCAGATTTCCTACCGTAGAACTTCCCTCCACCCCATTACTCATCCGTGCTCTCCAACTTCTCTCTTCCTGTTGAGCAGCACGTTACATAAAGGCAATCAAGTTCGCGTTATAGACTTAGGGGGCCTATTTGGAGTTCCTCTAAAGTCACCATCTTTACAGATAACAAGTCTTCTGGGCTCAGTCTTATGAAGCAAACTCTTCGACGCCCAGCCAACGCTTCTCTTTGGGAAGCGCTACTTTCGGCCGCCGCATACGACATTGTCCTGGAGCCCGAGTGGATAAAGAGCTCTACCAACACCCTTGCAGACGCACTTTCTGGCCTTGATAAGAATGCAATTACTAACTTATGTCCCCACTGGCAGAATTGCTTGACTTCAATCCTTCAGCGCGGTTCCATGACTGAGTAGACACTCTTACTCACCTCAAACTGTCTTCCGGTGCCTTATACTTTCTTTGGAATGGCCCGTCCCCCGACACTTAAGCTAGTTATAGCTCAGTAGTCAAATCATACGAATATTTCAGTACTGTTCCTAAGTAGGCATTACAGCGTGGCCTGCATCTGAACATGCCCTTGCCGAGTGGGTTACAGCTAGAGCTAAAGGCCGGCCTTTAATGCCATTCCAAAATCAGGTGAAGCCCGAGACCCTGATGTCAATGCTCTCGGCTCCGCGATCCGTCCACATCGATAGACGGTACTCCCTGGCTCCTTTCGAGTCCCCTTGGCTGAAGAGAATTCTTGACTAAACGTCGCCAACCCGATTTTAAAACCCGGAAGGCCGAGCCAATTTCATGGCATACGTTAGTTAAGACCGTCAAATCCTGCTCAGACTCGGTTCAGGACCTTGACTTCTCCGTGGCTTGCAAAGTGGCTTGGGAAGGTTTTCTTCGCTCTGGTGAGTTTACCTACTCTGAAAAGGACCAACCGGCATCCCACAGCTTTATCAATACGAAGCTCACCCGATCTGACGTCGCCTTTGACGATAACTCCGATTACGCGATTCTGCGCCTCAAACGAAGCACGACGGACTATGATCACAAGGGCGTTCGAATAGTCCTGGTGGCGACCCGCAATGAGATTTGTCTGGTAACTACTCTTCAAAAGCTCTTTCGAGCCGACAAACAACCTCCCTCCGCGCCCCTGTTCCGTTCAGAGACTGGGGCTTTCGACTATGACTATTTTATCAATACCTTACGGAAACGCCTTCACATAATTGGAGACCCTCGGGCTGATCGCTACTCTGGCCATAGTTTTCGGAGAGAAGCAGCCCAACATGCTGCCGACAATGGGTCCTGGACGACGATACCCAACGGCTAGGCCGGTGATCGTCCGATGCGTTCAAACGCTACTTCAACACCAGCTTGTAAGACGCCTCACAGCCTTAGCTGTAGTTGCTTATAAGATATTCTGAGAGACGTTTGGAAGAGAAATAATATAGGCAACTAAGAATATTAAGAAAAATGGCAAACTTAATAGTCTCTTGGTTCTTGAAAATTAGCTACAGTACATAGAAAAGATCTTGTGAAATACAACGATACGCTCAAGGTGCAACGTTAGTGGGGATCGAGGATTCCTTATTCCACTTCCGTAGACACTAGCGTGTATTCCATCATCTTAACTCGCTTGTATAGTGCAGTAGTGTAGTCCAACAACTACTCACTATTCAATCATAGGACCGATAACCTATCTCCGTTAGGCTCATCTCTTACACAGCTTCGCCCATACAGCTTCAACAGACGTTTTCTCACAGGGAAAGCGCCACCGTTGCCTGTCTACCATTCGGGGTAGATGTTACGATCTAGGTCTATGAGGAGAGAAATGACCATGGCATTGACTCTATCAAACAAAACGTCGTATGAGGATCGAATAAGCGCGTGCAGGATTGCTGGCACTATAGTGTCACGGGCTACTCCCGCTGTATACGTCTTCGGGCTACGCCCTCACGCTAAACCCATTCAGGGAAGGGCCCGTGCGTAACGCACCCAAATCCCATCTTACCACTGACTCCCTTCTTCTCTCTCCAACAATTCCTTTTGTTTAGCTTGTCCCTAGATAGTTGGGAATATAAGTTGGCTTTGGCCCGTTACATATAGGAACCGCACGTGTGGTAAATATTTACCAATATTTACCGCATTAGCCAATGATCATAGAACTCCATGGTAAATACCCGGTAATTATTTTATTTACCAAAATACCATTACCCTTAGTAACTACCTCTTGCCTTTTTTGGTAGTGGCTACAACTTGTGAAGCGACTATGGGAAGATGATTTGAAAAGGGAGTAAGACAATTGGACCTGCCAGTGTAAAGAGGTATTTTAGCGTTATGGCTCTATATGAATACGGGTCGGGTCCTCATTCGGTCTTCAGCACCGTTATTAGCAAGATTCCAATCATGGTACGGTTCCTAGCCGCCAGCCGTCTCACCCCACTCCCTTTATTCTTCTAGTCATGTTGCTCTCTGCAGAGTCCTTTATAAAACTAAAGCCTCATACCCTGCTTGAAGCTCGACAACTCGCTTCACCTACCCGCCCTACGGCCGCCTGGGACTTCCGGAAGCGCCACTGCCACCATCGTAACGTCGACTGTGCCATTGGTGACATCAATCGCCTGCAATCTTCACCACTCTTTGTAACGACCCAATCCTGAAGCATAAGTATTGTATTGACGATACTAGCTATAGGGCGGTCTATACTAGAATCCAAAGGTAAGGAAAAGAAAGGAAAGAGAAAAGTAGAACATAAAACGGAACAAAGGGTAAATAAACTACTTGTGGGTCATGTTGTGGCGGGCCAGGCTCGGTTGTGGGTCACATGACCCACAAGTAGTTTAGTTACCCTCTATTCCATTTTACGTTCTACGTTGGATCCTAGTATAGACCGCCCTATAGCTAGTATCGTCAATACAATACTTATGCTTCAGGATTGGGTCGTTACACATGTGACCCACAACCGAGCCTGATCCGTCACGCTCTCCTCCAGGGAGTGGACGAGCAGTGTAAAGAGGTGGAGGAGTATGGCTTCAACCCGACCAAGACCCGACTCTTCCCTCAGTGGGTGGCTTGGTTCCTTATTATAGTGATGAATCCAACCATAATCCCGGATACCAAAGATGGGTTGCCACGTTGAATCCTCGCAAAGTGCCCACCATTCTCTCAAGTGGAGGTGGAATCGGGATGGCACTACTGGACAACAGAAGCACACCTACTTATCATAGCGAATCCCCAGTAAGGGAACAGTGCAATTCTTGGATGAGCCACGGCCGACCCTGCCAAGACTATGAATTACTAACAAAGCCCATCAAATGCATCCTCTGCCTACTCAGCCAACCGGTCACACGGAATTCTTACTACCTTGACATGAACTCCCAGCATGGATGGCATAGAGGTGCGTCTCCTATTATCCAACAAAATATGTACATTAAAAACCCCTCCGTTTCCCCACAGAAAGGAAATGCTGGCATAGCACAAAATTTCTAGCATGGACGTTCGTTCGTATTTCGACGACTGCATATTCCTCTCCTTCGATCGCCGGACACTGTAGAAGGTCCAAACTTCTTGCCTTCTTTTCCTTTTCATTTTGATTTTTTGTGGTTTTGATCTGGTTCCCATCATCAATTCTGATTGACTTGATAGTCTGTGTGATGGGAAATTACCCTGTGATAGAGCCAGAACTTGTTGAGATAGGAGCACAGAGGAATTGCGATTAGAATTATTTTCGCTCCTTACTTCCATTTTCCTCTCCGACTCTGGTTCCCTCTTCTCAGTATGCAACTCTAAGTTCTCAAGAGGGCATTAGGAGCCTTTTGCTCCACTCTAGGTGCTTCAAAACAAACATAAATATGTATATACATATATAGCCGGTTTGGTCTGGTTAATCCGATACATAATGTCAATTTTTGTCGAGGGACTCTTTCCTCAAATCTGATACTCTCCAATGGTGCTACGATAACAGCATTAGGTGAACGTTGTAATAAACAGCCAAATCTAGCAAGAACTAAAGGAGAATAGGATCCCTTGATTCTATTTAGGTGCTATGATATAAGAATATTAAACGTAAGAAAAAGAAGAAAGAAAGAAACGGCAGGCTTCTATGGACTACTATTCCTTCTTCCGTACAAACGTACACTAACTATAATAGATAGGTATAGAGAGAATGTATAATACAATATGTATGCAAACACACATATTCTATTTCTATATACCCTCCTGGCGGAGATTTTCATAATCTAACTTTTATGTTTGCCAATCTAAGGCATTAAAAGAAAGGGTAATGAAAAATGTTCTATTGAAAGCCATGGTGATTTATACATAGTTGAGGGATTGACAGCAGATCTTTTGAACATTGAATTAAATGAGGTGTAACAACTATATGTACTGTACGTAGACACCTAGGTATATTCTTCCCCCCCCAACACAATTCAGCCTGATGCCTTCCAATATTCGCAAATGACCCCCTGTCTTATTCTATTGCATGATTAATCCCAAAAAGTCACCTAGTTATTACACTGCAGCCCTCGACTTAATTTGTTATATGCAGATGCCCCGCCGGTGATCTACCCTTTGGAATATATCTCAAATTGGACTAATACAGCTTCACAGGTTCATTTCGCTGAAGGATAAGGATCAAAATATAGATTTATAGTTAAGCCTTCGCTGTCAGAGTCCAGAGTCCGGAGTCGAACAACATTGATTCCAAATCTTGTTGCCTTCGGAGTCATACAACGGAATTGCTGGGCTATTATCAAATTTCATGCTTAGCGAGATACCCTACCCCTAGCGACGATTAAGGATCGTTTTGAGAACATACCGAGTTGATGCCAGCTGGATTTAGATTCCGCTTTGATTTTCGTGTACACATAGGATTTTTTGATCCTTGAATTGTGGTCGCAGGAGACGGAGAGACTCCTTCATTTGGCGGTAGGCTTAAAGAAGGGGATGAAGTAGCCGTTGAAATCTAGTCTAATATAAGTAAAGCACTGGTTACATATACCAATAGAAAGCGTATTCTCTCTCCTCACCGTAGATAACGTGGGTCCCGAGCTACTAATTGGTAAACTAATAGTGGTAGTATTTGACGTTGGACTGGTCGGTCTTGTCGTGGCATCATTGCCTGCTGGCGGGCATGTCTTATGCCCCCATCAACATCATTAGTTAACGATATGACTCAGATTCCTTACTCTTGAATTGATCTTATTCGGGGAGAGTTAAATTAGTATATGTAGTACTTACCCAATTCGATTGTGAGCAAGGTCTTTCATGCTGCAAATTCCAGACAACGGGAGCCTGGTTGCCATTCCTGCCATAGGCGGCCTTGCGGAGTAAGTTATTCATATATCGCTGAAAACCGCCGCTTTCCTCCACCGAATGGGAGTCAATGTTTCCCATGAGCGAGGCCATAACACCTGACACTAGGGCAGCAGCTCCTGATGTTCCTGGAACTGGCTCCTCCTCAAATTCATAGCCTTGCCCCGGGGCATATACTATATCGTTCCAAGGAGGTTCCATATTGAATTGGCTTGATCTGCCTTGACGATCAACGCTTCCAACCACAAGCAACCTAGGGTCATCTTTAAAAATAACATCCACGGTTTCGTCACCCCTGGAGGCTCTATCCTGGTACTCCCCAGCGAGTGTTATCACCACGTCACTTTGCATACAATACTCTAATAAATTCTCATAGAACTTGAGAGCCTCCCTCCACTCCCAATCAGGTTGGCCAGGATTGCGGATGCCAACAACCGAACAATTGATTACACCTGTGACGGGTCTCCCGCGACCTTTTTTTCTAGACAAGTTATTCAAAATTGTCCAAAGGGCCATATTATAGTTACTGGGGTCATCGTGATCGCCAACTGGAGCATTGATTATTTCTACTCCTTTAGCTGTTCCAAATCTAGTCCCTCCAGCTAAAACGGCCACCATGGTCCCATGAAAGTCCGCTATTTTATTATTGCGATAGTCTTGAAGGTAGGTAATTATATTATTGGAAAGGTCAAAGTAAGTCTCGTCGATAAGAAAATCCAGAATGTATATCACAACCTCAGGGCTAACAAGGGGGTAGGTGTAGCTTGTTTGTGGAGGATCGTCTTCCGCTTGACTAAGCATAGTAAGATACCATGGTGCATCATTCTGTTGACCCTCTCGCTTCCTGTTTTGAGTTGTCACGGAACTGGAAGAATTACCACTGGTATTAACAGCTCCAGTAGGGCTACCAGGCCGGACAATATCTACTACATAATCAGGAACCACTGCACTAACCTACATGAATAAGCGACGCTGTTGGTTTTAAATTAAATGCTGGGCAGTAGATTGACTTACTATTGTGTGTTTTCGTACTGCACTCATCTGAGTACTATTCATCTTCGCAATAACAAGCTGACAAGGCGCATCATCGGAAATCAGAACTTTATTAGGAATTATCTTAACGTTCATCCCCCTCAAATACTCTAGGAAGGAATTAAATTCAGACCGCGATGTTTGATTTTTAGTAAGAATGGATGCAGTAAAGTCAGATCGAGAAGATGGTGTTTCTGATGGAGCCGAGTTTGCTTTTGTGGCTGTTGCATCACTAGATCCCTGGCCTTGAGTTTTGGTCTCTGAAGCAGAAGTGACTGCCTTGGGGTTTTCATTGCCAATTGATCCTTCATTTGTAGGATTTGAACCGCTGTCTCCGCTAGATCCAGCATTGTTAGAGCCTCCTCCGAAGCCAAAGGGGGCAGTGAATATGCTGTCAAACAAGTGCCATCCATCGCTTATGGCCGTAATACCGAGTTCTCCTAGCATGGCAGCTGCAACCGGAGGACCAAAAATGGAAGCGATTGCGGACAGGCTTACTTCCCCAGCAAGGATTTCCGCGAAGTATCGGTCATAAATATTCCCAAAGCCAGTCTTTAGAAACTTTAACATTTTTTGTAGTCTAGAAAGCGGGGTCCCATGCAAACTACCCATTCCAAGTCGGTTGGCAGCATAAGAAGCTGTGTTAAGACCACTCTCGATAGCTCTGCCAAGTTTCACCAATTCGATCCACTCGTCTCCTGGTTGTCTTGCAGCTATCGATGCGTACTCTCTTTTAGATTTCACCGTGTTCGAGGGACTAGGTGCAAGTGTGCCTGCAATGGATGACAATTTCTGCGTGAAAGTATCGTACTCTGAAGAGATATAGCGAAGTTCGGAGGAAAGGGAAGAATATAAATCAACACCAGTTGCAGTAAGTGATGATGAAGGAAGCGATAAAGAAACGGTTGGTGTGTAAGCCGGAGGGGGAGTGTATGTATGTCCGTTATAAGTAATGGTTGGCGGAAGCGAGAATGGAGTTGGGAAGGAGGTCATCTCTGTCAATAAACCTGGGGTGGGAGACATCTGAACTGAAGAATGCTGTGGTGATACCGGCCCAACACCTCCAGATGCACTTGTATTGCCAGAAATTGATTTTGGTGAACCAGCTAGAGAGCTGGTTGTACCGTTCGCCTTGCTTGCGCTTCCAGGGTATGTTAGACTTGTTGACCCTGAAGGGGATATTGAACTAGTTGTAGATGGTTGTGTTGACAGACTAGCCAGCTGGAGACTTGCATTACTTGGCGGCCAGAAAGTTGTTTGCGATCCTGAAGTTCCGGGTGGTGCTGCAGACGCTGTAGAGCAATAGGGTGGAAAGCTTGTATTGGCCCAAATGGGTGTAGAAGACCTAGTCGGAGATGTTGCAACGAATGTTGTAGGAGAATGTCCAGTTATTTGAGCAGCAGCTAATAACGTTGGCAATTTCAAGGAAACTGCAAATGCTAAGGCCAGAAAGAAAACGAGACTCCTAGAATCTAACTTCATCGTTCAAAGCTGATGGACTATGCACTCAAAATGGATGTTCTTGTGCTTCCGCAAGATCCTGTTTCTTTCTTTCTTTCTTCCTTCTCCCTCTCATGCTTAATATTAATATTTTTGTATCATAACGCCTAGTTAGAATCAAGAGGTCCTTTTTCCTAAGTCCTGATTAGATTTAGCTGTCCGTCACAATATCTCACATCAGACTTCATAGTAACCGGCTTGGGAAGTGCTGTGATGAGATGGCAAGGTAGCGTTTCATACTATTTTTATGTATGCCTGGACTCTGATAATTTAAAGAGATGCGGACTAGCCTGTTTACTATTCCTTCTTCCATAAGGGCCCCAGTCCCATGATTCGGTTGCTATATACGGATTGTGATCGGATCATCACAGATATATATGTATCATTTATGTGGAGCCTACGGTAGAGAGTTTGTAAAGAAGCTGTTCCATCTCCCAGTAAACGGCTAGTGCACTTGGGACCCCCACGCCTGCCTATTCAGGTTTAGGAGACCATCAATTTATCGACCGTGAGATACTAGCGGCGGCCGCAGAAGCATAACTTTGACTGCCAAAACCCAGCTCTCATGAAGCATTTGGGGAAAAACCGTCATAATATAGCAACATAATATTCAACCCAAAATAATAAAATAAAATATTTGTATTCTTCATCTTTTACTCTTAGGATTCCTGTCATCCAGTGTGGTTATCGGTATCGGTACCTATTAGTACGATTTACTAATTAGTATCAGCCTACTATCGGTGCCGATAGCTATATGGTACCATTTAGATGGGGTACCATACCGGGAGCTAGTACGGCACTAGAAAAATAAATTGCATTACAACGTCGTATTGATAGAATGTAATATATTATCCCCATGAAGGATTCCCTAGGTCCATTCATCTGGGAGGCCTTAAACCCGCCCACACACTAACCCAAAAACGATAATAATCCGTTCTGGCTTACGGTAACGTTGCGGTCTCATACCATGTGTTTCAATACCGGTGTGGGGCTCCAGACCCACCCAACTATACCCTCTATTAATGATTCAATAAATCATTTTTATTGTATTTTTATTACTGATTGATGATTGACTTGACTCTTAGAAAGAGGGATTGGCTTATTATTTCCCAGTGTCTTAGGTAGCGTTACTGCGTTAGTACTTTGAGTTTGTACTTTATACATTTTTCTCTATTATTATAGTAAAGGTAGGTTTGTGCTATAAAGATGGTTATACCTAGAATAACATGAATAACGTTACTAACATTCTATATACAAATATAGCAGAAGTTCTATAGGTGCTGAGCCTATACTAAGTCAATGGCTGCCAATAGTGTGTAAACGGTAGTTTGGATGCCTCATGAATTACTCACATATATATATATATATATTGATAGGTATCGGCATGCGGGCAACCCGCAACTTGCATAGTAACTAACAAAAGACATAATTACATATTATACCTAGTAGTTACGCATGTGGTATCTCGGGTAC
>JAHQZX020004329.1:0-33170 GCA_019804575.2 Pseudotulostoma volvatum
GTTTGGCCGAAGAGCGGAAGAGAGTGAAAGCTTTAAACAAGGAACAGCGAGGCTATAAACAAGGCCAAAAAAGTGGTAGTCTGTGACTGTTTCATAAAAGCTCTACACAACAGCCTGATTCTTATCCCCTCTGTTCCAAATGATTATCGCAGCGTCAGTTCTACCTCGCAAACTACCCTGACCACGGATGCCATGAGTGCGTTCTTGTGGGAATCACCGAGCGTCCTCATAGACCTCGCGAAAACCAAGCTATCATTAATCAACCAATCGCTAGGAGGCTACATGGCTCAAGTCGAGCAATCACACTATCTTCACACTGAAGCAGATGTCGAACGCGCGTCGAACTTATATTTGATAAACCCAGTGAATATTGCCATTCAGAAACTTTTGCCCAGCGACAGTCGTATTATCTACAGAGGCGAGCAGACCGACCAGAAGCGGGGCAGAACCGACTTTCGGTGGAGTTATCACACCGCAACTCAGTCAGCCGAGATTGCGGTGCTTGAGATGAAAGCACCATACATTTTGCGCTGGGATGACTTTGCCCCAGCGATGGCGACCGCGAGTGACGCAAAACAGAAACACGATGCTGCCCATGAAAACTTCCAGCACACCCTCTTGATAGATAATGCCATTATCCTATCGAAACAGACCCGAAAGTATTCTCGCAATCTTAACTTAGCCGATGTCGCCATTTTCGATTGGAATTCCATGTTCGCTTTTGACTATAGCGATGTTGATGAAGACTTATCGAACCCCAAGCTTGCAAGGGGCAGCTGGTTTAGGGAGACCGCCAGTAACTTAGGACAAGGTCAGACGTTCAGAATGATGCTGCTCGGGTTGTTGATTAGAGGTCTTCAGAGAAATGGGATTATCTAATAGTCATGGCTAGGATCCGCTCATCATACCAGAATTGGACCTACTAGCTAGATGACATGGTGCGGCCAAGTATCGTGCCAGCTTTTTCGGTCTTTCAGAAATATATTGTCTCCGCTTTTCCCTGTTTCTACGTAACTATGTAACAAATGAAGGACACCCAATAGACTCGGGGGGAACCTATGCCTGGATACCGGCTGGCGCACGGGAAAATTCCAGCCATAGGGAAGCCCTCATCTGGGCACCAAAAAGGGTGAGTGTGAGCCGGACATAAAAATTTCACAACCTTTATAATGTAGCGCCAGAAGAAGCCTCCCAATTCTCCTTATTTGATTTGGTTTTATTAAGGAAACTTTTTGTAGGATGGGCTTCAAACAGAATGCAAACCGCGGCAAGAACTCGGGACCGGGTTTCAGGGTGGAATCCTTCTCACAAGTTTATATCTAGGGAAGAGCGAGAGCACCAGAGATGAGATATGGGGATAAGTGCAGGCTCCGCCCTTACGAAAATGCAGCAGAAGTTCGCTAGAACAACCGCTAAGGATAAGCAGCTTGAATGCATTGGAAATGCAGTGGAGATTGTGTTCGGTTTTCAAGGGAAGCTTGACCAGATTGAATCGATATGGTCGCTCCTACAAACAATCACATTATTGGCTGCCTAGTGGTTCAGAAACAAGATTGAATTTTTGTCGCAAAAACAGGATACGGGAATGGCGTACTTCCACAACTCTTGCCTCTCACTGTGAAGAGCTATATTGTCTTTATTCTCCTTCCATTGAATGCGGTCGGCGGAGAGAAATTGAAGGTCATCGAGAAACTTCCATTGGCTAAGCCATTTTGGTTGCACGCAGGGAATCATAAGCCTTCGACACTTCAGAGAATTAAGGTAGGGATCTACACCTATATCCTCTCATCAGAGATTGCGCGTATTACTAAGCTATACAATCAAGTCTCCTTTCATATAGCTTATTCAGGAAGCGCCTAAAAGCAGTTGTGATTGACGACATTCACTTGGTTGTTGACTGGGCTGGGGCCGATCGTTTTGAAAGCCTATTCTCTTTTGAAGCTTTTCCGAAATCGATTGGGGGTACACTATGGTTCATGCCATATAAGATTAAGACTCCAGTTCGCCTTTCTCTGCCGCAGGGGTCCATAGCTGAGTCGTTAATTCAGGCATGAATATAAGATCCTCGAATGTCTGATATGATTGCTGTAAAACCTGCTAAAAATCTCCAGTTTCTTGTTTAAGGATTTTCTACAAACTGGCTCACGAGCTCATCATCTGAGAGCTTGACTCCGCTCCCTCAGATCCATTTCTTTAATCAGATACTGTTGGTACTAGACGGGTGTGGCGACTAGTCTCCTGGGTTGATTGCTTTCTTGATTCTTCTATCTGATTGCAAGGGGTGAGGCCTTCGCAGCAGGACACTACCGGAACCAGAACCGCCAGTCCACGCTCTGGTCTGGGAAAACCCAAGAGGTTAGACGACGGAAGAAGCAGGATGAATCGAACAAATGCGCGGGATGATAACAGAAAGAGATGTGTCATAGGACAGGATAGGTACATGCAATGTGCCCCATTGCATCCGCTCCCAATATACACTATTCGCCTACGGCGTGTTACACCAACAAGCCGGAGGTTGAAGCGGTTCTGTCCATCACGTGCGAGATACGCAGTGTTTGATGACGTCCTTGATGGTCTTAATGGTCTGAAGCTCTAGAAGCACCCGCTGGGAGGGCAACAGGAAATTAATACGACAGATAAATACATGACGAAAAGGAAGTTCACATGGGGTAAGCTACCTTCATACAGAATGAAGATCCGCAGTCCGCAGCTAGAGAAAGGTATCGACGTGGACTGGCTGAAGATAAATTGTATATTCGTCAATATACAGACAGTGCTAGCTAGTCTAACTTGGAATATAAAAAGCAATACATAAGGAATAGCCTGCTGTTGCGCATTAGCAACGAAGATCGACGTGAGGCCGATGGGGATACCACTGGACAAAGAATGGCCAAGCATCATGCGGTGGTCGAACCCACAAGGCATAACGAAAAGGATTGAGGGAAGGATCGAACTCGTACGTGGGCTGATACATGACAACGAGGAAGATATTGCATGGGAAGAGGTGGACGCGGATTACCCAGGAGAGGAAAGCATGAGAGCTGGGCACTGGGAAGGGAGTCCATAATGGGTACCAAAAGAAGGGAACGAGATGGAAGACTTAAATGTGGAGGAGATGATGTGTCAAGGTATTTATTTATTCTGCAAGTTAAACGCTAGGAGAACCCACTCTGATACGAATATCTTTCGCGTTTCTAATTCTGCATTATCCGGGCTTTTTCAATCCCTAGTTATCACACCCATAACAAAACATTCTGACGCAGCTATTTATTATTCGTCGGCTATTGAGAAAGATTGCCCAGCCCGGAGCGGGCTATATCCTCTCAATTTCATACTGTTTTTCAGACTCCGGCTTTTTACGATCAGGTAGGCTCTGTAACTATTAATGAGGCTCACTGTATTAAGTAAAAAAGTGAGTTCCATGTCGGGCACACTTTGACATAGAGAACCCACCACGAAATGCCGGATAGAGTACTTCTTGCCTGCACTAGAACTGAATCCGAATCAATCAGAATACGGAAACCTGCACCAAGTGATATGCGGAATTAAATTTTGAGAGTCCTAAGTGGGGAATCTCCGTATTTGAGCATTTAGAGATCGACCCGAAATCACCATCTACGTTATGCCATGGAAGTCCAAAGATGAAATGACCCACCCGCACACCATGCCAATTTTTAGAGTATTCCATTTAGATGGTGTTATTACGACATGAAATAATAACCAGGCCGATCCTGAAGGACTAGTACTGGAAGGAGAGCTGAAAGAAGTGCAGCTTATCAGTTCTCAGTTCCTGGTGAATCTTACACCTACCAAAAGCATGGACGCAATGCGAAAAATGTCGGAGTAGGCAAAAATGTAGCCGTTATGCGGTGCCGAGACGAACACATATTGAGAGCTGCTTGCTAACCATGCCGGCTAAGATGGAACGTTATTCTACCATGTTTCTTTTGTACCTCATTGGTTCATTATTATATGGAAGCGTATTTTCTACACCAAGAATGGAAGAATGACAGCATCCCTAAACACCATGAGCGTTATTTACCTAACTAGAATAAGGATAATTCAGCTCTTAGTTTTCCTGAGTTTGATTCCTTAATACGTCCTTCAAGTTTTTATTCGATGTTTAAGGCATTTCCTATTTTGTACTTAGAATGACGGGATAAAGATGTCCAAGATGCAGAGGCATAAATACCCACAGAAATCCTTCCTTTAGAAGGACAGGGTCAAATACAGGGTCAAACATACATGCTACCTCTTTATCTTTATCAAGCTATAGGAGCTTAGGAGACGGAGTGGAGATGTGTTAACTGCACAGAAAAACATGTCAAGTACGAAACTAAGTGTGCAGGAAAACACATCAAGGAAGCATTGCAAATCTAGCGGGGAAGAGAGATAGGACCCGGATTTTTTCTCGGTCTCAGTGTGAAACATTATTCAAGTCCCACCGCTTGGTAACGTACCATGTTTTGAGGTGAAGATTACCGAGAAGTGGCAAGTAGAAGGGCCACTGGGTGCTAGAAAGCCTCTTAAGGGGAAGACTAAATAAGGAAGCGACACCTCGCATTGAGAGAGCAATCAACCTAGCTGCTATAAACTACGGTGATATTCCAATAGACCATATTGAATCTAGAGAGCTCTGATTGTTTCTAATATTGACAAATTGTAATCCAGTGTTAAAACAGATATTAGATTGTCAGTCGGTTTTATCGAGCCCGGGAACGAACTTCGATTTCAGGTCAGGGAATCAAGCGAGTGATTGTGTGGTCTAATGAACACCAAGATCTTTTGTGTCGCCTTCTTCGACTTAAGTAGAAGCCCAATGGTCATACTTGCGAAGCTGTTCAACTCAAACAGGCCAACCCCAGTTTGACGCCTCCAGTAGCCAATTCTTACCTAATTGACTCCATCTTCAGCAACAGTCAGTCGTTGCATACTTCAGTTAGCTTGTCTCCTAGAAACATTGCCATTTATTCAGCCTCGTGAGGTGGTATAGTGAATGAATGCCGAACAAACGAGTTGCTTTTCTAATAGATAGTTTGCATCCTTCCAGGCTTTATGGGCTAGGCCGATTCTTTCGGGTCCTGAGAGCTCCGGAGAGTCACTGACAGGTCAAGGGAGGAGTGACCTGGGCCTATAGCTGGTCATTGAGTCAAAATGGAAGTTGATTTCCGCCATCCTTGTCTTTTTGTTCGGAATGGAAAGGGTAATGTAGTCAAAGCTTAGAGGTACTGCAATCTATTGTAAAAATGAATGGTCTTTACATCTATCAATAATCTCTACTAATTTAATAGGAGGAAAATATTAGGGTTCTTTCCTTCAACCAAAATGGCAGTGACTAAAAACCTCCTATGCAAATGGGTTGGACTAATCAATTGCCTCAACTCTTCTAGTAATAAGTACCACGTGGATTTTTCCTTCATCCAAGCCAAATGTACCGGAATCCGGTGGAATAATTTGCCCATCAGTGCGCTACTGTACTGTACATAGTAAGTATGTACTCTTGGCTTTAGAATACATATCATACAACCCAGATCCTCTGCGAGGTTTTTTGACATTGGAAAAGGTTCATCACTACCAGGACTTGTAGAAGTCTAGATTCCGAGACAAACAGTCACCTTAGTACCACTTGATCATGTAATACGTACTTCTCCTGTAGTTCCTTCATTTTTTTTTATCAGATTATAAGTTCGGGCTCCTTTCCCTTGCTGGTGATCAGATTGAAAGCTTTGAGGCGGCAGAACAGAGAATTTAAAAGGAGTTTGATGGAAAAATGGGAGATTATAAGATAATTTAGTAGTACTATGATAGCATAATTGAATTTTGCTGTTAGGAGTAGTATTCATTACCACCATATGCAATCACTACGCTCTTCAAGAAATTACCATGTCACAACGGTGTTTTCCAGTAATGACAATGCCACATCCGCCGGTATGGTATATGATGATTAGATGAAATAAAGTTGCGTAAGGAAATACTAGCATACATACAGGGATATGGTGACTTATCCGCTGGAGAGAATAATGGGGGAATACTTTGATATCTCACAGGGTGGGAAAGAGACTGTAGAAGAAATGAAAATAATGGGAAGAGGACGCAGGGAGAGCGATATAGAGGAAGGAGAAGCCAAGGAGTATAAACCATGATTAGGCATGTAGTCATCAATAGCTAATGATGGTTACCAAGAGCTATCGAAAATGGAGACTTAGTAGGGTGAGTTCACGATCTCATTCCGCCCAAGTCTGCCTGCACTCCTTCCGCTACTGCTGAATCGCCCAGGAGTTACCGGACCAGCGATACTCTCCCGGGTTGGTTTCCGGAAGGCGGTCTTAGCAACCATGTTAACCTCGTTCGGGAGCGCGACGATAACATTCTTGTCCGAGCCAAACTTGAAGTTGTCCGCCATAACGTTCTCGGCGTACCGTTTTATGGTATATGGGTCTTTCTTACCCGCAAGAACCTTCTTCAGACTCCAGGTAACAATAAACGGCCCTGTGGCGGTGATAATGGACGTCTCACTTGAGTCGATTCCAGTATTGAAACGGGCGGGTGTGAATGATAATGGCACTTTGGTCTCGTGCTGGAATTGGGCAACGTGTGCCGGCTGCAAGCCCAGACGACGAGGTTGCGGCTTGGCGTCCTTTGCGAATGATTTCTCGAAGCCAAGTTTACCCTCGTTTTTGCCTTCTTTCTGCAGTGAATCAATAAGCAGAAGATATGTCCGGCACGTGGCGAGAACCCAACGGCCATCTGCAGAGACATCCAGGCCAATAATAGGGTCACCAAGGGCAGGGATATGTGTTTTTGCGTTTATGCCCAATCTGTCGAATAGGCGAATATCGCCCTTGTTAGAGGCAACAGCAATATAACCTTTCTCGGTCGTGGCGGTAGTAGAGAAGCTATTCTTGCTCGCGTACTGCTTCAGATTGGCTTCAACTAGCTTATTTCCTGACACACGGGGATCGACCCTATACAGAGCATTGTGTGAAATACCAATGAATGGCTGATGGGTGGTCATTTGAGAGAATTTCTAATTGATTATTAGCGTAGGCATCCTGAATAGTAGAATGATCCCACTTACGCTCTCAGGTGCAAATGAGGTTACTGGAATATCGTCATGAACTTTCCATTCGTCGACGACTTTGCCGTATTCTAGATCCATCCGATAAAGAGAGTGCGGGTCACTCTCGTTTTGAAGGATCATGCCTGAATCTTCACAATGCAACATAACCTTCTTTGGGTTGAAGAGCTTGCCGTTTGGAGTTTCGACTTTCGAGATATTGGTCGAGAACTCAAGGTTATTGTTAGGCATATGCTTGAAAACACCGATCTTCGAGCCGCGGACGACAAAGGATCTGTCGTGTTTGTAGCCAACGGCCAATTGCGAATTTACGTTACCGTCATCTTCACGTGTAACGATGTCTTCTTGTTCTTCGTCTGTGTCGTAATGCTCGCTCTGCTGTGCTTCCTCTTCATCCTCCTCATGTTCAGACTCCACCTCTTCCGCATCCCCAGGAAGCGAGTCTTCCATCGTGAGGTCTTGGAAAGCATCTATCACATAGTCTCTGTCGTCCTCTTTAACTTTGACCCACTTTAACTCGTTTAACTGCTCCCACAGAGCCTGCATCAGACCCTCCTGAAATCTTTCTTCCGTTCGTTGGTCCTTGAAGCGCAGCAGCCATGAATAGGCGGACCCGTCTTCGGTGTAGTGATTAAATATGAATGAAAGATACTCGAAGTTGAAAATAGGGTTGATATCAGCTATCACTGCCTGACCAAGCCACTCTTTGTCCTGTCCACTAATCTGTAACCAGTACTGCCATGGCCCCGTCTCGGACACGATAGCTATCACTTTAGGATCCTGTAGGACAAAAGTGCCACTTGGGAAGTCAAAAAGATGTAGTTCCGCTTCTTCCTTAGTGAGGATTTCCTTTGCTTTAGGCTGAATGGCGGATGGCGGTGCGACTGTAGCTTCCTCACCCGAAGAAGCAGGCCTTAAAGTGCCTTTTTTCTTTGTATGGTCCGTATCTCTTGCCATAGCCACGGTGGACTCCTTGAGGCTTGGAGAGAATGGTACGGCCTTCGAAGTGGGGGATGCAAGGGGACTCGCTGTCGGTATTGGAACTTCCTCTTCGAACGAAAACTCCCTGAGCTCCTTCTCAGTAGCTTTTTGGGCGCTTTGCAAATGTTTCCTTTCGTACTGGCACTGGATAGCGGCAAGTTCAAAGGTCGCAACTTTGTCAGAAGAGACAGAAGGATCGCATACGAACTCGAAGAGGTCGCCAACGTCACCACTCAAGTCCCGCCAAGCGAGGACCTTCTCTCCGTCTCTTACCTCCGAACGAAAATGTAAGCTTTGATCAAGTAGAAAGACTTTTTCGTCTTTGTCGAGGCCGTCTGTCGCACCCTGTTCGTCTTCCTCGTCTGCAAGCTCTTCCTCCCCTTCCTCATAGGCTCTTTGGACCACGAGTTGGTATTGAAATTCCTGCCCCGTGCGCCTGATAGTCGCGGCGGCGTCCTTGAAGATCAGTTCCGAATAGCCCTTAGGAGAGAGAGGTCGGACCAGGTAGAGTTGGCCCTGAGGGATATCGATGATGGCTTCTTTAGAGGCGTCCCCAAAGAGAAATTTGCTTACTAGTGATAAGGAATATGCGACATGTTAGCTTCGATAATTTGTCTAGTAATCTTCACTCTGAAGAGTAATTAATTGTAAGCTGGTGCTTGGACTGTGTTGATTGGCGGGGTTAGCGGGGTGTAGCAAGGGGAACTACAGTACGTACCGTTCCGAATCATAAACATGGTTGGCCAGAAGAGTGTGGTTACTGGGAATATTAAGTCGAGATGGGCGAGAGACTGAAAAGAAGAGAGACATTCATTTACTTACCCCGATAATGATTCAATAGTATGTATGATAATATGATATGTATAATATGTACTATCATAGTTAGAGGAGCTGTTTATTTTATTCGGATGATAACGAATAACAATCGTGATGACGCAAAACACATAATCTGGCGTGGTACACTGAGGCTAGTCTTTCATCCAATGATCTCTCGT
This sequence comes from Pseudotulostoma volvatum, assembly GCA_019804575.2. Classification (NCBI taxonomy): domain Eukaryota; kingdom Fungi; phylum Ascomycota; class Eurotiomycetes; order Eurotiales; family Elaphomycetaceae; genus Pseudotulostoma; species Pseudotulostoma volvatum. Next base: position 9,055 of record JAHQZX020004329.1, read on the forward strand.
ATTGCCTGGGTATTAGGCCTGAATAGGAAACATAACTACCTAGGTATCTGATTGTTGTACCATATCAACTTTGCATCATAGAGCTGTTTGCTTCTGTTTGCATGAGGCTCGACGATCTCCTTCTAAAATTAAATATAGACGGAAGGTAAGAGTTTCAATATCTATATTAGGACATACTTGAATGATCCACACCATATAAGAACAGCACTTTATACGTAGACATGGGCCTGCTCTCAACTAAATCAATAGTAGACTTCGAATATTCTACCACGGCTTCCAGTGAAATCAGCGGTTTGTTAAGTGTCCAGCTCTAAGAGGCCAACATTGGAGAGAACCAGGGAAGAGTGTAGACAACCATGTGCTTCGTTCAAGGGGTCCCATCGGAATCAGATACATTTCCGCAGCTGGCCTCATCACTATCATAATCTGCTTTCAATACTGCAGCCGTTTCCACTTCCTCATCGCCTTCATCATCATTGGGATTGATCTCACGCTTTAAAACGCCGCCTTTTCTCTTGGGTATAACCTGGATGAATGCTTCCTCCCAATTGCCGCATTCGAGCCATTTCAACATAATCTCTACCACGTGGTTTGTCGCGAGGACGGGACGCGTGGACAGTTGCATGTAGTTACCGATGGGGAGTTTGGCGGTTCTGATGCCCCTTTCCATCGCACTTTTGTAACATATTCCCTTGTGCCGATTCTTATCGACTAGACCACCAATAATATAGGTGCTGTAGGGTTTCAGCTCCGTCAATGTATCCGGGCTATCGCTAGTTAGGTACACAACCTCTCCATCGTCCGGTCGCGCATCCGGTCTTTTTGCAAAAACACTCTCCATCTTCCCTCCTTGTGGGCCTGTCATCCAGTCCTTGGCTAATTCTGCTGCATGAACAAAGTCCTCCTGCACGAAGCGGACACCTTTCCAGTTTTCATGCATCTTCGCCAGGGCGGTATCAAACCGTTCTTTAAGGAGCTTGCCAAACGAAGATATAACAAGATGGCTTTTGTAGACTGCCTTCGAGTTATCCGAATAAGAGCGTGTTAGCTGCGATCCAAGTGACATACGTTCTTTATCGAGCATAAGGTCGTCATAGCTGCAGTCAATCACAAGGGTGACAGGTAACAGGACAGATCGCAGTTGAGACCGCTTTGGATGGTTCGCGGATTCTTGTGCCGCAACCCGTCTTCGCTCTCTTCGTAAAATGTTTTTCTCTTTCCGCTTCGCCTTCCGGTATTCTCGCCCGGCTTCCCATCTTTGTTGCCTCTGTAATTTCTTCAGTTGATTCTTAGACATTGGGGTTGCAGCGCTCGCCTGCAGCGATTGATCATGGCTGGGTTCCCGAACATCACCAATGCTGTTCTCGTTCGGAGCTCCACTAGATGACCCATCAGTAGCATCACCCATACCAACTTGAATTAATTGTATTGGTTCTGTCATAATTGAGTCAAGTTGTAAGTCTGTATGGGTACTACTAGTACTAGTAGTCTCATTGCGGCCAAGCTTCAGTATTTTTCTCGGTCTTTTCTCTTCCCCCATGGCAGAACGGCCTCTGTTGAAAATAGGAGAAAAACTCTTAAAGGTTTCTGTTTCTAGACTGGTAATCTATCCCATTGGCTGGTGAAGGTGTATCACGTGATACAAGGTACAAGCTTCGATCCCACTCGCGGACAGCTGATGCTTCATTTTGAGGCCATTACTGCCCAGTATCAACCACAATGCCTCAGGATATGCCCCCTACTGGGGGCTATATGCCAATTCAGTATAAGGTATGTGTCGTCGTTATCTTCATGTTTTCTGAAATAGCGATAAAATGAAATGCATTGGCTGATCCACCAGAACTCACATTAGCGAAATCTCCCAGCACGTGGTTTCAGGCCAGTTTATTACCTCATTGGGATGCATATGATTATGGCCTATGGCTTCTACAAGCTCTTCTATGGAATTCGTGAGCAAAAGTATGTCATACTATACCGTGTATTCTCCATGACATGAACAACGTGGTTTTAAGCAGACAAACGAATCATACTGCTATTCTGGTCGTGTCCTCCCGCAACCACTGCCCTGGGACCGCTCCTCCTTCTCTTCCGACGTATTGAGAAAAAAGAATAGACTTCAGTCACATTGTACCGGAGTCCCCGCTGACGCTATTCTTAGTGAGCTTGCAAGAGAAAAGATGTGGTCCCGAATTCACCTCACTCCCCTCCTTCAGGCCGAAGAAGACCGGGATCAAGCCCGACGATACTTCGCTGACAAAGCCCGCGAGAAACACTTGTTGGGGACAGAGACCAAAGTCTACAATTCCGACAGGTGCGTTTTCCGGTTTTCCAACCCATATAAAATTGACTTGAACTTTGGCATAACGTCTTTTTCTCTTTAAATTTCCTTTAGATTTGTGCGCCCGACTTTCATGTATACCCCAAGCAAGAGCCTTTGAACAAGTGTGATAGCATCGATCATCAATCATCGATCACTGCCAGGCTCCCCTCGAGATTGGACATCATCATCGACGCCCTTATCCACCTTGTACGCCCATTAGTGCGATGGCGAAGCGCAGCCAGAAAAATGGGAATTTCCAATTCATACATGAAGCCAGACTGATATCTTACAAATGGGGCTATTGTGTTTGAGGAGCCTGCCAGGTTGAGAAAATACAAACCACGTACATGTAAATAATAGATATGGGATGGTGAATAGAAGAGAAGTTTTCGATGAATGTTATCATATCCTTTTGACTGCTTTTTACCCAGTACACCATTCTGATTTTCAAATGGAGCTTCTTTATATATGTACACACACATACACAGAGTACTACCAATATAGTTCAGCATGGTATCTGTATTTGCAAACATGGGTTCCAGTTCAAAACACGCTTTGTTCGTCTGTTCCCAGAAAACATGGTGTCCATATCATCGACAGATATATCCAGTCTTATAGAATCAACAATTAAGAAGTTTGGGTATTAGGAGAAAGTATAAGTGAAAAGAGGGTCACCCACAAGTTCATGACCTTCGACCACCCTTCAAAATCGCCAGATAGATGCACGTTTGTCTATTTTGAGCTTCGTTATCATGAAGAGGAAAATGCAAGGGAAGCCTGGATGCACAAAGACAAAAGGAAAAGCACTCCCGGCGGGGTCCTCCTCACACGATGATTAGAGCGATACCGAATGCGCCTCACGCTGTATTAGATCCTTGACTTTTTCAGCTAAACATGTCCGCCAAGCCATCCAGGTCTGGTCCATCATTGATGACCACTTTTGTCTTTTGCTGACCCTCCATCTCGTCTGTCATGTACCTTTCCTGCATTGCGCTCCGCGCCTTCCGTCGCTCCCCGGCGGTGAGCGTGATTTTGCCCTGCTCCGAGATACTTACTCCTCTGAGGCCTTCCAGGAGATCTAATACCAACGCACGCTGCTGCCGTGCTAATGTGGACCGCATCAAGGCGACTTCCGTGTTCCTGATTCGCCGCTCCGTCATTCCAGGGAGGCTGAGCATCACAGACCGCGGGGTTTCAGTACCAGAACCATAGAGGATCCAAATCGAAGCAATAAGGAGTGCGAAATCCTTTTGCATGTCGACAAAATAGGGCTCATTCACTGAGGTGATACATGCCCTCAATACATCAGAAGAGATAAACTCCCTAATAGTTACTGCAGTTGGAGTGTTAAGAGGGGGGGCGAAATCTTGTAAAATAGAGCGAATGACTCTCGTGATAATGCTGCAGCATCGAGTGTCCCGCATGCGAAGGGCATGAGTACAAAAGATTATTAAAGGCTCCAGAATAAGCGGAGAAGAGAGAACGAAATGACGCATTGAATCTGATACAGCTGGCTGAGGCTGCGGTGCACTTGGGTCATTGGCCTCAACTCCGTCTGGATCTAGAAGTCCATAGTTAGGCAAGACAAGAGAACCGAAGCTCACGATTGGGGATAACAAACCACCTCTTTGAGGGTCAAGGAGGCTTGCCACCATAACCACTGTGGAGTATGTCAACTGGCGGAGGATGCTCTCATCCTTCATTTCCTCCGTCAAATCGCCGTCGACTAAGCCGGTCTTTCGCCGCTCAATGTCATCCCATTCAGTAGTAACTTTTTTGTCAATATGATGGAACAAAGTTGCTAGCATGGGTGGCAAGAATTGACCTCGGAACCGCACAGGGCAGTCATCAATCAGGCATCGAGAGATATTTAAAAGGACTGAGAACTGGTGTGAGGAGAGGTGCATTGAGTTGTGGAATAATGCTTCAGATAATGGGCCTGGTAGCTCTTCGAAACCGTAGAAATGTTCGCGCAGCCTGCTCATGCTGAAAAGCATAGAATAGCATGTCTCTCGCACTGCCCTTATCTTCCCGCGCACTGAAGATGCGAACCCTTCGAGAGTTGATCTTGAGGAAGTAATTCTAGCATAGAACTCTTCCCGGCTCCCAGATGAGATGCCGGCTTGCCAAAATCTGTCAGTTAGAATACGACCGACAACCGCTTTCATGTCTCCAGATATATCGCCCCAGTTTTCGGGATTATGAAAAGCGTGAGCGTGACTAACAAACTAGGTAAGAAGCTGACCCAAATAGATATCGTGGGTCCTCTTACCTAACAAGCTGTAGGAGAGTCGGTAAGATAAATGGAATATGGTCACGCCATAAAGAACAGGCCAAGACATATGCTGGCTCCAATTTCTTAACCTTTTCGGTAGAGACCGCGAGCATAGTTTTCGTTCCGCGTAAAGGTAATAACTAAACTTCTGTTAATAATCCCTAGCATTCAGGCGCTCTCTCGTACCTGGAATTTAGCGGTCATCGTCTCTTGTATTCGCTTTCCTTCCTCATCCAAAATGATCGTCGACCAATCTTCTATTCTATGAGCATTTTTAGCTTGCATATATGGTCCGATACCTCCGAAGCCAAGAAGTTCACAGAATCCACGAAAAGATGAACATATGCGCTTGAAGTCCTCATTTTGCCAAGAATGCTTGATTGGCTCGATGAAAGCCTGAACTCGTAATTCGCGAAGGTATGGGTCAATATTACTAGATCGTTGTCTATCAAAGCCTGGTGAGTAAACAACGGTCTAAGTTAATCCGCAGCGCTTACAATATTATGAGCAGTATAGAAGTAAGCTCCGTTTGGAGTTTGTCATCTGTATGATGAGAAGCAGCGATCTCCCTTATTTTTGGCTCAAGGAGATCGTAAAATGTCTCGCAAATAGTCAGTCACACTAGACCTGAAATTAAGTTTAACAAGACCTACAGCGAAATAATCCGCGTAGCGTATCGCCAATCGGCGCAGCTCATGGCCGGCAAGACTATGAAGCTCCTTGACGGCTTCGGAATAGGCATGACATTCTGGATAATCATCAATATGCATCATTAAAATATGCTCGAGGACTTTGAGGGCAAAGCTTGGTTTCTTGTCGAGAGCTTTTGAAGATATGTCAACGATAAGTTTGATGACTCTTTGCTTGATGATCGGGTCCTGCCAACAGTATAAACGTTGTGCCATGAGGATTTCGATGGCTGCTATCAGACCTTAAAATCCCTTTGCATTAAGCTCAGAGCCCAAGCCTCAATTGAAGTTTCCAAGTCTCCGCATTGTCGTTCCTAGTTATAGATTAGTAGATACACAGAACACATTTAGCGGCATCCTACCTCTTTCTGGGGCATTCGCCCGAGAGCAACGACCCATCTAGCATAGCCCCTTAATGTTGCCTCCACTACAGAGAACTGCATATCTGCACGCATGAGCGGGATGGATGATTTCTTAAATGTTCCCACTATTTATCTAAATTAGTTTTGAAGCATGTCATTGAGGCCGAGACATACCGCTAAATGGTTGCATTCCATGACATAAGTTGTTTAAGGCGAGATCAACTCCAGAGAGGATATGAGATATGGCGTCATGCGGTCTTCTCTGGACAATAATCTCAATTACTGAAGAGCAATAACGTCTATAATTTCCAACAAAAGCATGTCGCTCTGGTATTGTGTCGATATCCTCATTTAGGAAAATAACGGTCGGGTCATCAGCGTTCTCCGGAAGGGACTCCCAACGCACCAATCGCTGCGTGCAAATCTCTAGTAGTGGCCCAACTAAGTTGGCAATAGTCTCCAAATCACCAAGCCTTTCGGACGCTAGTAGTCTTGACCATGAGTGGAGGATAGGGATTGAAACCGTTAGACTTTGGTGCCGGAAGATAACAATCAGAAATTCCAGGAAGAGAGGAATATCCAAACCATATGTACTCTGAATACCGGATCCTTTCTCTTCAAGGAACGCAGCAAGATAGGACATTAACTGCCAGGCTTAGCAGATCGATACTTCAGTCTACGATGCGATTACACACCTCAGATAGCTTTTTCGATACGGCGTATCTCGTTTCGTCAATGTCTCTAGCCCCAACTATTGATCTTTCATAGACCTTGCGCATGAGCGTCAGGTGGTCAGCTTGATACATCACATGTACCAGGAGCTGGAAATCCTCAATATCATAGTTAGATCGGCTGTACAGAGCATGAAGGGCTTCGATGGCAGCCTGGCAAGCAATTAGTAATTCTTCTTTCTTTTAGAAACAGCCCCCAGTAATCTCACCAGAAGGACTTGGTCATTCTCAAAGGTCAGGGTACGACAGATGATCGCAACGCAGTGACAAGAGACTATGGCCTTTGGAATAGACCAGATCAAGACCGATTTTAAAACGACCAGAGATTTAAGGGCATAGTCCTTTGAAGTGTACAAGTTTTCAAGACAGGCTTCTAAGAAGCTGCATGTTCTAATTAACCAACCCTCATTCTCGAACCGTAGTTCAACTCGGCGATCCCGCTCTGGGAAGGCTTCTTCCAAAACCGATAAGGGCGTGAAAATCTCCACGAGGGCTCTGTTGAGCTCTGTGCCCCGCAAGGATGACACTGTGTCTTCCCGGTAAAATATATCTTCGGATAGCGTTTCCAAGATTGTAAGAACGAATTCCTTGTGAAGTAAGCTGGCATTCCAGAGTTTGACTAACGACTCATCCATATCAAGCCATTCCAGTCCCCAGCTTCTTTTTGCAAGCTCCGCCCACAGTTGCGAGACTTTGTTGCGTAAGTACGACGGATCTTGATGTCTAATAGACCCTGCAAGCTCCAGAATCATCATCTTCAGACCAGCAATCTCATCTCTAGCCACGGTAAATGATATGTGACATAGGACATGATCCAGAAGCGACAAGCCAAAATACCTGACCAAGGGCGGGTTGTCGGCGCCAGAAGCCAAAGCATACCCATTTTGGGCCGCTGACTCGGCTAACTTCTGCGATTCTAAGAAACCAAGAGCTTGTCTTCGCAAATCGTTCGTTGAGGTCGGGTTGTGTATCAGCTCTAGAGCCCGAATAATGTCGGTGAGGCTACCTTCGGAGAGCCCGTCGGCGGCCATCGTGAGACTTTTAAGATGAGCTCACCAAACGTAGAGGTGCTCCTTATATCTCTCCGTTCCAAATCTGTACTCCTAATTTCATAGTGCATCAAGCAAATTCCATCCCGAAGTTGTCAAATCGTGACGAAGGGGATGGCGCTATGGAGTAGCTTGAAGGCAATAGACTTTCACGATAGCAGATCCCTCTTTTTTTCTTTTTTCTTTCTATCCTAGATAGTATGATACCAAACTGCTTGGTAACCGTAAGTTGCTATGTAGCCTCTGTATCCTTTACCTTTGGTATGTTCTTTTTCGTTACATTGATATTCGCGGGTAAATTACTATTATTAGCGCTTCACAGTCCGAGTCGGGCAAGAATTTTAATCCGTCAACCAAAAAGAAGAAAAAAAAAGCCAAGCCCCGAACAGCCGTCAGGCTGCATTAGGCTTGCATACCTACTAACCCAAGTTAGTACTAGTCACATGTATTCATACATAAGGCCGCCTGTATATATGTATAATAATGTAGCTTTGATTATGTCGAATCGTTCCAGTCGCTTCGCCGTTCTTAACTTCCTTGTCACACATATCTCTGTTTGTCAAAGGCCTTCTCTAGTAAGTCTTCTGTGAGTGCCCTGTTGTCATTTATATAGTTAGTACGAGCTACAACTCATGAGCCATGAGTTTCTGAACTTGGGAGGTAGACATAAATACTACTATTAGTGTAGGAAACATTTGCGAATAAGGAATGACTCTATTCTAGGACTCGGATGTCATACATGTATAAATACATTATAGTAACTCTAGAATCATGCAGCTACTTACAGGCCGTTGAGAACTCCAGTTATGCATGCATCTTTAGATCAGACCTAGAGATTGCACATGGCTCCACTAGTCTTATCAAGTAGGTACCAGTGGGTATCAACGAGATACAATTACATACTTACCCACTACAAGAATATGCGAAATCTATTACTCGGTTGCCATTTTCAGAAGTGACACCTAATTGGGAAGCTATGCGAGCCACCCATCCAAAGGGAAACGTTTTGGATAAAGAATTTCCTCAGGGCAATAGTTGATTCTGAGCGTTGGATAATACCCTTCAACTCAAGCCTTCGTCTCCTCACTCATCTCTCCCCTCTTTCCAAAACTACGAGATGGAAGAGATCCCCAGACTAAGGCAGTGAATGCACCTCGACTTATCCTAGTTTTGCCGGGCAATCATGGATCTTAGATTATGTGACATGGATAGAACCAGTTATAATCCTTCCACCTCACCTCAAAATGCCTGTTGCAAAGTTGGCAGTTTCATGAAGGGAGTATGAACGTAAGACATTACATGTCAGTATAGCTTTCTGTATTCTCTTACAGTCAATTAGCAGCTAGTTACAATTAGAGACGGTTACATTGCAACATCGAACAGACATGAGATCCGTGCTTCGGAAAATTGGATCACTAAAGCGACTGCTAGAAAGTTGGTAGTGGTAACTATTCTGGGTTTATAAAGTTGTCATAAATGTGGGCAGGGCCAACTACCGCACAAGGTTGCTTGAACCCCTCGCGTGGTAGTCGAGGCCCTTGCCCACATGTAGATATTAGGTATCATATGCTTCAAATTCGTGCATGATCAATGCATACCCAAAAGACGCCTCGCAATACAGCTCCGAAGAACCGTGGGTAGGATCGAGAGAAGAATAATAATGCACAGGACCCAGGAATTACGATGCCTTTCACTTTTCATTGATAGCTTTTCACCGGACAGAGCAACAGAAAACAGTGCCGAAATTTTTCCAAAAATTTGCAGGCCCCGACTCAGCCATGAAATCCCGACGATTTAAAGAAGAGAGGAGAACAAAAATAACTTGAAAGAGGGCGAGTAACAAGTGAGGATACTGAGGGGGTACAAGAAGGATCATCTAATGAAATAAAAGAGAAAAATCTCTAAGCATTCCCAGCCGCTGATTTATCCACTTCAGCCTAGGAGGTCTAGATCAACATACGAAAGAGTTCTTCGCACAATTACCGACCAAGGCCGACTCATTAATGAACGTGCCGGTCACAATATCAGCTCGTCATCGCAACCTAATCGCAGATGACGCACATGATGACTTTATGTTCAGACCTCTGCTCATTATCAAATACAGAAGCCTTCCGGGTCTGGTCGCCGTCATACTACCTAACGTGGTAGATGATCTTGCTGTACTATAGAGAGTGTATCTAGCATGGAATACTATCCATATCAACTTAAAGGAAATTGCGCGAAATTCCAACGATATTAGTATGGGTCACATCACTCGTTAATCCGTACGTAACGAAGTCACCATTGAAAGTTCGACAGTTCTGTGGCGACATATCTGATGCCTAGTGCGCATGCAGCGTATTCCGATAAACTTCATGTCGTTGGCCAAGACTTTTCGACAAAATCGAAAAATAGGCTGTTCTTCACAACCATGATTTGAATTTTCTCAATTTCCGTTCGAAAATCCAGTGCTGGACATGCTTATGACCAGCGTCCAGGATACACATTCCTACGACACCAGCTGGACCCAAAGTAGTTTAGTCCTCTAGATCTTGACTAGCAGCATACGGTACGGTGCTATTATTATATACATGTATTGTCACATCCAGCAATCCAAAAATTTCTTTAGAGCTTTTTCTTCTATTTAATCTCGATAATATAGCGGATTCGTCACCTTAGCTATCGCCTCGACCCGACTATGCACGATAGCACTTATAAATGTTGGGTTTGCTCGAAAAAAGATATGTAGGAGTGGTAAATAAGTGGAATAGAAAATACATATTGACACAGTTCCGAGTCTCCAAAACCAACGGAACGTTTTCATCGTTTTCTTGGCAGCCCGTGCACCTGGTTTTAGCTGCAGGAGCTAAAACCACAACCAAGGCCAGCCCTAAGTAATGACTTAAATTTGTGGTAATTATATTCATAGGCGAATTTATTCATTACGTATTTACTTCACAGAGAGCCGGCTCCGATCAGCCACTATCATAGACACTAGTATCGTAAGCTTATTTTAGCGTGTACATATCATATTCCCGGAGATTTAACAAAGTAAAATTTGTTGAAGAAGATGCTGAAGAATTGAAGTGTCCAAACCTTACTGAAGCTTTCTTGACATAACCGACACATCACAATTGGCCCAAAAGTACCCTTTCTTACACGGAACAAACTGGTCTTGGCAGTTGTTTGATGGAGCCGAGTTAGGTACCGGAAACTACAGGAATCGACAAGTTAGTTGTCCTAAAAATCTTGGATCTACATGCAGCAGTATTATTAGAAGGTGGAGAAATGTATATGGGAAAAACAGCTACAGCTTGGATACATATTTTGAAAATGCGAAGCCGTAATAATCTCGTGTTTTGTGATTTTGTACAGAAAGCTTTTTTATTTTGAGGCGTGGCTAGTTATGTCCGTTCTATGGCTGGGGGGAAAAGTGGACCAGGGCGCAACCTATAATAATAAAGCGTTGCTAGCGCACAGACCTACCTGTACTAGACATAATATACATTGTTGTCAATAGTTCATTCTAAAACTCCAAATTCCCAGCTCTATATACTGCTCTGGCACATGATCTGGAAACTAGTGTACATACGTGCGGGTAATTATGATCTATCTGACCGTAGTAGGACTTTACCACCAATAAAACGTGTACGATTAATGCTAACCTATCATACTAGTAGTTAAACAATATTTCCGAATCCCAAGCCTGATTATCTTCCACCTCATAATACGTGTATCTAAGGTACTAGTGATAGTATCATCCCTCTCTTCCTGCTCCTTACTCTTGACTTGAATGCGGGAGCCCCGCGCAAATCAGAAGTCAGAGGTGGTTAGTAGGCCGTCTAGACCGTCCCTGCAGCCAAAATAAGCTCAAAAACGTGAAGACGCTCAGGAATTCAAAGCAGAATATTAAGAGTGAAGGTTGTGAGATATTTCGCTGGTGCATCAGAATGGCCTGGCTTGATACTATCGTACATTTGGGATGGGGGGTTGCTGCGAGCTTCCCAGAGATACGGGTCAACAGTAATGAGTAATGACCGTAAAATCCACGTATCATATCCGTATATATACCTTTAAACAGTCCTTGCTGCCGCCGTCGTTGCTTTCAATAGTCTCACAACTTCGACGGATAACCTCGCCATAAAGTATCGATCATGTCCGCTGGCCAACATGTCGATATCGGTATGCCGACTCAAGGTGTTCATGACGGCGATATGACGTTCGATGTTTGACTAACCTAATGCAAAGGCGTGTCAGCCATGGTGATCATCTGGACCCTCGTCAGCATCTCTATTGTGATTACCGTGGCCAGACTTTACACTCAAGCGCGAATTAGCCATCAACTTGGACTTAGCGATTGGTTGATAGTTGTCTCTACTGTATACTTCTTTGCCTGTTTCTTTGCTTGTTCCCGGGGCCGAGAGTATCCTACTTCGCTAACAAGGGCATCCAGATAACCATAACGATCTTTGGATGTCTAATTATCATCGAGCATGGTTACGGTTGGGGAACACACCAACAATACATTGGAAGCTCTCAGCTGATTAAAGCTCTCGAGCTCAATTTCATTACCCAAACGTTTGCTATTGCGGCCCCGACTTTCGGCCGAATGAGTTTCATTGTGCTGATGTTTAAGCTATTTGGGGTTAACAGGACGTTGAGATATGGTCTTTGGGCGCTCTTCATTGCGCAATTCACTATCAACTTGCTAGTTACCATTCTTATCTTCTCTCAATGCTCCAATGTTAGAGCTCTGTGGGATTCCTCCATTCAGCCAAACTGTTGGAGCCCCAAAATCGAGACCGTAAGCAGCCAATAACACCAGGCTTAGCTTATAGCAATGGCTAAAAGGCATGGCAGAACATAGCTTATGCACATACCGCATTTAATGGAGCGACTGACCTTTTCCTGACCTGCCTTCCAGCGGTAATGTTGTCAAAGCTCCGTATTGCAAGGCGCGTGAAAATAGGATTGATGTTCTTACTTGGACTAAGCTTTTTGTGTGTCCTCGAACACGAGAATTTGTGTTTGGACTGTTAACAAAGATAATTTTACAGGGCGTTCATTGCTGTGATGGTCAAGCTTGTCCATCTCTCTGTTCTCGAGGATCGAGCAGATTATACATGCGAGTAGTCACAGCCGTCTGGTTTAATCAGTGCTAATCTGAATCCCAGACAATACGGTCTTGCTATTTATCTGGGTCGCGTACGAGCCCCCTAGCTGTGGAAGCTGATTTGTTATATGCTGATTTTGTAGGGTTGAGGGAGCCGTCATTATTGTCATAGCATCAGTACCCCTTCTTCCTCCGCTCTTCTCGACGAAACGTCGGAATCGGAGTGCTCAATCATACAGACCTAGGCCATACCTTGGGAGTCGCCCTCCCGGTAATGCAAATAACTCTCTCAACAAACTCAACGCGGGGAACATGGAACTAAGACAAACCGATACCACAAGCGACGATATGGTAATGCCTTTCCAGATTGAGATCGAGTATGAATCATATGATGCTTGATACAGCCACTCAATATGCGAAAGCGGGTTCACGGAACATACAATTATTAAAAACATAGAACGAAACGGGGAAATCATCTTAGTACTGGTTTTTCTCGATCTTGTCCAAAGGGACAAGCAGGCTTCAGCACATGGGTCCAGTACCCTTCGAACAAACCACGGCTAGGCACCATCCTCATATTGATACATACCTGAAATCTCCCGAAGGCTGTCCCGGCACCGACATTTCCTTGGGCGCTCGCGTGGCTCTCTATGTGGGGCACATACATTCTCGTATATAGCTACTTCGCCTCGTTTTCTAAACAAGTCTCATTATTTTCTATGGGCTTAGCTGGAAGCAGTGTCTCGTCTTCTATTTGATCAATTGCGGGTCTTGCTCTGCAGCATTGATTTATCACATATATATTCAAATATCTAACAGTGTTCAATTTTCCGTGAGCGGTAATCGGGTGATTCAACAGACATGAATTGGACATGGACATGTAGATTTCAGTAGTATGGCATATCACCATTGTCGCACACAAACGCTTTTTTAGAGACCCATAGAAGCCCGGTCAGCACCTGATTTCTTGTGGCCAACGGGGGCCAGAGAAGCACTGGGTCCTTAGTATACTGTCGACAGCCTCGCGAGGAGCATGTAAGTCCTTAATGCCAGCCTGACCCATAAATGGGACGCCCGATCAATGGTCTAGCGACTTCCCGTGAGGCCGTCAGTTTAGGTGTTCAATATCAATTTATAATCCAATGATTGTGAAAGAGCTCAATATTCAAGGAATCGGTTTTATAAAAACCTAGGTTAATTAAGTGAACACAAAGACCAGTACTGATAATGATGTCTTCAAATAACCCTTGTGTAGATGGTTAGTGATTGTCGGCGCTGGATGCGTAGTGAATAATGATGGACCACCGCCAATAGTAGTAGATGCTTTTGTAGCACATGCACATGGCTCCGATGGATTCGCTGTATAAAAGACGTTGGATAAACCGGTTGTCCATGTGAACCGGATATCCATATCCAGTCCATTTGCATCACTGCATGATGTACAAAAAATAAAGTAGGCTGTTTAATTCAATCCAAACGAGGGCTAGTAATACACAAAGCCAAGCCTACAGCATTCCCTATTATTATAAATAGGAAAAAATAGATGAATGAAAAATACAGGTGATGGTGAAAGTGAGAGATAATTAATATATCACATAGATTATCTCTAATATAACTTTGCAGGGGGCTTTTGCTAGCTATGCCTTTCGCCTATTTAAAGGAGGCATCCGTATTGTCAAATCATGACGTTGCTTAGTGGCTCAAGACCTTTTGCTACTTTTGTGATCTATAATCAATCTTTTGTTTCTTCCTCTATAAGCGATCGAATGGGAACACGAAAATCAAAATAATAAAACAAGTAGAAGGCGGTGATATAAGAACACATCAAACCTTTCTACTTAAAACTGGGCTGGGGTTGGGGCTGGGGCCCATACTTCTCCGCTAATGGCAGCCAGAAGCCGCAACGGCTGTATTGCACCCACTCGAAATCGTTGCTGAAACTACTTTATATAGTGTGATGCAATCTCCGGCTGCAAAGACGCCTCGAATACGAGTTTCGTAGTATGGAGCTACGGTGCCATCAGAGAACTTGGGGATTAATTCCAGATGAACGTTGGCAGCCGTCTGGACAGCCAGAGCACCGGAATTGGGGCACCCGTGTTCCTCATAGCCGTAATAGAAAAGGCAATGGGATAATATGCTTAAATATAAAATAATAATAAAAATTACTAAATAAATTTTTATAGCAAATTTTAGTCTGCACGACATTCGAGAATGTAGAGAATTACTTACTTACATGGAAAGGCTTAACAGATGCACATGTGTTGTGCCCAATACTGACGATAACTTTCGATATCAGTAGATCTTGTCGGAACAATATCGGAACAACCAACTGTTGTGGATACTATGATAGCAACAGCCTGAACGGTAGAAATTGTCGGATTGATTCTGTTAGAATGCTTTTATGTACACTAGCCAATTTAGGACTAGGTGTGAGACTAGTGTAGTGAAGAGTTTTCACCACCTCTTTCCAAGTCAACAACAAGAAGAACAACACAGAAATAAGATACATGTTTACGAAGCTACTTAGTTTAATACCGTATTCCTACCGACAGATCTCCTGAGAGCTGGTAGCTAGGATCAGCTTCCTACCCCTCCACGTTTTGTCCGTAACGTCCACAAGCTGAAGGAGACTATCATTGATCTTCTCTGCCTTCTCAATCTCGACATCTTCGACTTTGATTGTACTGTAGAATAGTGATTCAGAAGATCCCTCCTTGCTGCGACTCTGAGCTCTGCTGGACTTCTGTGATCCCAGGTGGGTATCATATACATATACGGGGTAGAAGGATTGCGGCAGCTCCCAGAGTCAAACAGAATAGCACTGTGGAGCTGGAGGGCAAGAGTCGAAGCCGCAGTAAGTCCGGCAGGACCATCGATGATGAGAACATCCGCCGGCTTTACGGTTATCTTTTTTCGAAGTCTCCCTTAAGAATAAGATAATAATGGCGACAGCATGAGGGAGACGACAGCGGAGCAATAGAGTGGTTTTTTAATTTGTTGTAGCTAAAGATGATGAAAGATCGACAATAGGTAGATGAGTTAGGGCTTGTTACTTTGTTGCAGCTAAAGATATCTTATTATCATAGTATTATGATAGTAATTAAGCTCCAGAATCATACCTCTAATACACATGTAACTAGTAGTATATAATTACTTTGAAGTCATTGATTACTTGGTACTCTTAATAAACACCCGAGTCCAGCGCGCGCGACGACGATGTGTTGACGTCCTAAAGCTCGATTCAGCCCGCCATATTCCCGGCCAGGAAATCGCTTGTCATTTGTTCAAAAATAATAATGGCCCTAGAAAGTGTCTATTTAATGCCCAGACTCAATCCGCCTAGCTTGGCTAGCCCGCAACCTGTTGAACTTCAGGCATAAATAAGAATCAAGGCTTGAACTACTAAAAGCACAAAGCCAATCACAGCTCTTACCTCTCGTTATTATTTTCATTCCATAATGTCACATGTCTTAGATTTCTTCGCTTCTAATAATTATTGTTATATATGACATCATTACCAATAATTATTGCCTCAGATGTCATCATCACCAAAAATTATTATCGCAGTTATGCTCAGTTTATGCTTCTATGAAAGTTATGTATATAAATATTTAAAGAGAGAAATATCTCTCACTAGAGTTACATTCAGAGCAAAAGTTCCACAATATCTTTCTAGTAGTACTTGCGCTGAATCGGTTTGACGGTGCATTTTTCGCCAAAGTGCCCATCCCGTGGGATACCACAATTAGCACATAATCTTCGTCGCGTCGTTTGGTACATATGTATGCGCAAACCTCAGCAAGTCATCCTGACTTGTCTTCCATGGCGAGTTTTCGGCTTCTCTACCCAACGCCGATGACGGAGCTTCTTTATGTGGCCCATTTTCGCTGGACGCCTTTGCAAGGGAGCAGTGGAAGCCGTACCGACAAGAGGTAGAGAGGCTGAGGACTCGCTATGGAAGATAATTGAAGCCGGGATGACCTGCTGAGATTTGAATGACGCGGCAATCAAAATAGAGATTATGTGTGTCAATCATAATGACCGGGTGGGCACCTCGGCGGAAAGCGCACCATCGAATCAATTCAGCCCAAGTACTACTAGAAAGGTATGAACTCAGATATCGATCCAAGAGTATGTCAAGACCTGCGAGGTTTGCCAAAGGGCGAAGGTCCACCATCATCGACGGTACGCGTACGGTGAGTTGGAACGCGTCACAAGGCCGACAAAGCCATTTGAAACAGTCACTATAGGCTCCATTACAGGGTTGCTTTCATCGGTTTGGAGAGGGAAGTCTTACGACGCAATCATGGTCATCGTGTCGACGTATCCACAAAGTGGAGCATCCGTGCCTTACAAGAAGGATATATATAAACGCGGCAGAGCTGCCGGAGCCGAACGCCTTTGTAGGCATGTCGAGGAATCTGGTCAGCGACAGAGGTAGCCTATTTACTAGTAAGTTTTGGTCTTCCCTTTGCTATTCCATATGTAGGGACAGGACGGAGAATTATCTACGGTGTTTTACTCGCAGACGGATGGTCGGACGGAATGACAGAAATCACAGGTTAAAGCTGCGGTGTTACGTCCAGTTTTGAGCAAGACGACTTGGGCGCTATGACTTCCGATGGCCAATATCATTACGTTACCTCAAACGACAGTTGAGAGACCTACTAACTCAAGACTTCTGTATTTTAGAGCACCTAAGATCTAAACAATATCCAACTATATTTCATCTGTTCGTGTGCATTATTCTTTATGACAGTCATGTTAATCGGATCATCGTACTTTATCGTTTCTCTGGTCTTAGCTTTATATTCCCGTCATGGGACTGCAAGGCGATCTATCCCCCGAAGGACAATGTGTCTCTGTCAGCGGACAGGTCCCTGGACCATAAATGACAATAAGACTCTCTCAGTAAGGTATTAGATTGGACTTTAGCTACATGAGTTGCCATATACAACATGCTTATTAAGCCTAAAATACATAGATGCTGAGAATACAGGACTCATATTATAGTAGAGAGAGAAGTCCTGTCAATAAACTTCCTCAGCCCAATATGTCCTTGTTTATTCCAGTTGCCATTTTTGATTAACCAGATGGATTTCCCATGGAACGTTGGGAGTCTCTCCATGCAGTCCGCAGCGATTTGGAGTCTGCTAGTGCAATGCTATAGGGCCAATTGCAATCCAAAAGCACAAGCTAAGTATACCTATTCTTGATCTCTTCTCTCTTAAAAGACATAGGCTTCAAGATGTTATAGGTAGCAGAAAGACTGTCGCTTAATGAGCCTACCCGCTACCAAACCTCTGCCTTGGCTACAAATAAGCCTACAGGTGCCAACCAAAGACCCGAGCACAGTTCAAGACACTGTACCTGGCTCAGTTAGTTTGGACTATATATGCAGGCTTGCTGCTTGGAGAAAGCGGCGGAATCGACGGCGCGAACATCCTTGCATAGCAATCCCGCAAGGGTTACGAGACCGTTGATGCTGTTGGAATAAAGGATTTATTCTTAGCATAGATTTATGCATTCGGGGATATCGGAAAGTTGGTGGCGTATGCCACTAAAGAGCCGATATGATTCCTAAGCAAACCCCGCTTAGGGGGTGTATTTGTATGAACCCTGTGAGCCATCCTTTATTTAGCAGGCTAATTCTTAGTACCACGGAGGGGCAATGCAGCCGAGCTGGCTTGTAGCTGATTTGAGTTGATAGAATACGGTGGGTATAAGACATTGAGGATCGGGAGTTGAGGACACCTTTTTTATCACCAAGCAATATAGCAACAAAGCAATATAGCAATATAGAATCAACCAAGACATGTATAACATACATGCACAGGCTGGCCCTTTAATTCAAGATCATGTCAACGTTTCCCAGCGCCCACTGTTGTTCCTCGTTACATTCCCACATAGAAATCTCCTTCTCCTGTAGCGATCAGCTGAAAGCCCCAAATATTCCTCTACTGCTAGCTCAAAGTCCTCTGCTGCTAGCTCATAATCTAACAGATGCATCCGGAACCAGAGACATACAAGATTCAGGCTCTCGCTTTTCACTTTCTCTCAATCGAAGATCTGACCAGCACGACAACGGGCTTTCAATTTAGCCAAGTTGAAGAGATATCTTATCGACGTTGAGACGCCTATTTGCAGTCTACCAAGCGCACACCGTGTAGTAGGAAGTTGTCTCCTATAAGACAAGAAGGCCTCGATACACTAGATTCAGATTCGCGCGGATCCATTGATATATGGCTGAGTGCGGATCAACCTTCTAACCGCACCGAGGAGCCTAGTCTTCATATTGCTTGTGAGATAACCCCATCCGTAGGATTTCATCTTTCTCCTTTATGTTCACAATCTCATATCCATATTATGCCATCCACAGGGGGTGGAGATGATACACCCGCACAGTGAAACAAATATCAGGTGGCATTCTCCATCATACCCCACGCATAGGAGCCTTGTTGCACGAGGGGTTTTGTCGGACAGCTCTGCCTGTCATCCACTCTTAGGGCATCTTACTAGTAAGACAGAATGATATAGACCTTCATGCCTACTCCTAACAACATAGAAGGATGAGAGGTTGGGGGCGATAACGCTCTGAGGCTAGCACCAAGGGTTGACGGTGCTCCCAAGATAAATGACTTGGGAGCAAGTGAAACAAATGCTTTCGGTAGCGCTAGTACCTACGTCCCCAGCTAATGCCTAGCAAAGAAGATAACATCGAATGGGGAATTCACTGAGTTTCATGTTCTCATAACAGGTACATGCATATGCATATGCATACATCGAGTATTGCCATCGGTTGTCAAAGTGGTTCGCTAGCTCAGGAAAGGAGTTCGACTTATTGGAGGCAACTTGTCTGCAAGCAACTAGTCTACCGGAAGAGAGATGTCCATAGGTGTTCGGCTCGTCTACGGAGAAATGCCTTCGAAATAACGACCAATGCTAGGTTGCCTCGAGTATAGCGCGTTGAGAGAGAAGGTGGCTTAGAACTTTAAGATCTGGCTTATCCTCTTGCGCAGGATACTGAGGATAGTAAGCCTAGTAAAGTTCTATAACTCCGTCAAGTCGATTGTGTAGTTTAGAGCATGAAGCCACCGGAAGCCCAATGATGGTAAGGCTGAATAAGTCCGGCTTTAATAGCATATACTTCGGAGACCGAAGACTTGGACCCTTCAAGCACTTGTCATCTATTTCCTTATGGTACTCAGCCATGCACCAGAATTAGAAGACTGGGATCCAAGTGGGAGGAGTAGCAAGTTTTACACACATGCCAAGAAGTGGTATCTTTACGTACGCTTAAACCTCGGGCTATTTCTACCTTTTTTCACAGCGACATACATCTTGCTATTAAACCACTTCCACTGTGACAAGCCTTTTCCTCGGATGCCAGTGTGCAATATCCTAAGGGGTGCCAGACGGCTTACTACTTGTAGAACCTATCCTACATCTCGGACAATACCAATAAAGTACAGTGATTTGAGGTGACAAGAAGGCATTTAATTCGAGCCCAACTTGAAAGGCGGCCTGGAGGAAGTTACGCTGTCGGTAAATAGCAAAAAAATGTCAACTACTACTTCTTACGGCAAAGGATTTATGGGATTATTTTTAGCAATAACGAAGCACAGCTGAGGTAATCATGAGATCCGTATACCTGGCTTAAGGACTTTCGGTTCACTGTTTTAACATTGCCTGCCAAATCTAAAGGGATGAAGATAAGGAAATCGACCTTTACGACTCACCTTGATCAGGCAATTCAAGAGTCCAGATTCGCCAGACTTGCGATCCATTGAACCCGAAATAGTCAGCGGGACCCAAGCTGAGAGACAATACAGAAAGGCTGTTGATTATGCCTTGCCAAAACATCAACTCTTTGCGCATCGGATAGAGAATTCCTCATGCTTTATTTCCTTTCAAGATTACCAACTTGTGTATGTGGTTAGGGCTTCTTGCAAGATCCGTTTAACACATGACGACTTGGAGATTGATTGAATGTCTTTGGATGGAAAAGGATTTAGTCTAGGAAGGGGAATGTAAATACTATTCGAGAAGTGGCTACACCCATGTAGTTTCGTCCTTAAACTTCACGGTTGCCGGACCCCAAGAGAAAACCCAGGTTAACGCTACATGAAGTTTCATACATATACAGCAAAACTGGCCGGTTTGGATAAGGCTAGAGAACCTCAACTTGCTTGTGAGCATACGTTTTATGTTATGAAGGATGATTCTCGGTGGTTGAAAAGGCGGGATTTCGCACCAGGGGACACTCATTTCAACCGGAGACGTTATCCCTGATAACAAGATTGAGGAGGACCTGCCTTCTAACGAGGAGCCTAGAGCTTAGATGGACAAGCTCGTGGTACAAGTTTGTCTGGGCCATCTCAAACTACAATCGAGAAAGTGTGGGAAGAGGATGAACTTAAATCCTTTACTCGAGAGCGAACCTAGGGGGATCTGATGGGTCTGATGACGACGAAGTCCAGCAGTTCAACGAAAAGGAGGATTATGAGCTAGCATGTACAGTCGAGGACCGATAAGGCCTTTCCCGGCGCCTGTACTGTTGACGCCAATGAGGTTTTATCCAGCGCTGGTACAGCTCAGGCTGACGTTGGTGAGGTTGTTTCCAGCGCCTGCACTGCTTATCTGCCTTTTCGGGTGGTTGATCGGGCAGGCACGTCAAATCATAGGAGCGAAGACACTCAGGGTGGGCTCTTGGGATTCTAAGAAGACGGCTGGGATGATAGGTTGGACACCTCCTCCCAGTGCGTAGGCATTAGGCCTGCTCTTTATGATGTCTTTAAGGGCTACAGAATGTGCATGAACTTTGAGGAGAAGTTTCAGTGCATAAGATAAAACTTCGATTTGCCTAAAGGTAACAGCATTACTGTCCTCGCCCACGCTATGACAATTTTTTAGAGGTTCTATGAGGATACTATGGCCTGGTCCGTTTTGCTATATTTCATTACTCCTTTAACCAGTTCAATGTCGACGTTTCAAGGAAAGTGCCAGACAGTCCCGTTGAAGAGAAGTTGGAACGCCGCCAAGCCAACACCTATTTGAATGAGCATCAATGGGAAATCCGTGTCGGCTTACTTTTATGAGGTCAGACGCTAATTTTACGACCTATGATTCCTACTTTATCAAACCGCAGGCTTACCGAATTACTTGGAGCCTTTGTCTCCGGTTATTTATTAATAAGGTCTCCTAGGATGAAGTTAATGGCGAAGCTGCAACTTATCGACATTCCAACGCCTGGCTATGGCAACTACTTCATAGGACTACTGCGTTTGGACTTGGAAGACCTGGAGCCGAACAGAACGTCTAACTAGGTGACTTGGAGGGTATGCGAGGCGAAGAGCTCGCACTGGCAGATGAATTACTAGGCTTCAAGGAACGGCAAGAAAGATGCATTGGAGAAAGGAGACTCAGATGCAACGTTGGGATGGTAGACTACAGTTAGAACTCCAGCATAGACAAATACGATGATCGAAGATCTCGACCGCTACCTCGCTTTGAACAAAACCTCTTACGTTGAAGCTTTTAGAGCAGGTCCTTATCTCTTTCAGCTACTCCAGCAATTACTCAAACAATACAACAACACGAAAGCTGAACAGAAAACCAAGCGGGCGGCTCAATTGCTTTCTATGATATGCTACGGCCAAGCTACAAAGAATTGCGACAGTCATCCTATACAAGTTGGCCTACACCTACATGCCAGCGGCGTGCAGAAGCGATTCATCAATTTCCACATGGACTAGGCGATCAATAAACAGGTTTGTGATGGAGAACTTCCAGGAACCGCTAACTAAGGCAATCTCCAGGCTTATAAGAACCTAGGTGTATTCACCGCTCTTAATCTTCTGTCACAGGTGCTCCAGCATTTAAAACACATACAGTACCGCTAATATTGCCAACTTCAAGTCATAATTGGTTACGCATGCAGAATCGCTTCGAAGGAAGTAGGGCTCCTATCGAATTTACGAATTTCGAAGTTTGACAAATTCGTACGAATCGAACTCAAATTTAGCCAGATTCGATTCATAAATTCATAAAATTATAATTATACAAAGATAATTTACCCGCATGAATTAATGTTGCTATACATAACTATTTTACGTGGTTTTTAATTGGTTCCTTCACCTTCAGCATATCCCTCAACATAATTAAGGTCCGTCGTGTATCCCCATTCATCGCAAGACGCCGTATACCAAGGATATCGCGCCCAATATTGAAGAGACGCTCGATGTCGACTTCCGACGAAGGTATTGGAAGATAATTGCACGCCGCCTGCCATGGGCTTAGATTCATCTTGATTGGCGTTCCACCAGCGTAATATCCACTCTGTTTGGTCTTCCTTTGTGTTACCTCTGTAAGCAACTCGTGGGCTGTCAAGATATCGATCAATATCGGAGGTTTCGGGTGTGTCTTCGACAGATGACTGGTATGGCTCGAGGAATCGATATTCGAGGCTTTTGTATTCGTTGTTCTCTGTATTCAGAGGCAAGGAGGGTTCAGAAGGGTAGGTAGGCTTGAGGAACTTGTGGATTCGATTCGATACGAGCCCTAGAAGGAAGCCATCCCATTACAGGCTATCCGAAAGTGATTTCGATGACAAGAATTCTATGGGCTAGATATAGTAGTTTCACACCGAAAGCTCACTTTTCTACCTTCCCGAGGCCCAAGAACCAGGAGGTCCCTGGTAGAGTATCCCTAGACAGCCACACGTTCTGCACGAGTTCTGGAGGGTTTGGAGCATCGAGGCTCCCTTTGCCTTTGTTGTTATCAGTAACTACTACCTAACTCCCAACTGTGTTAAGGAACTCCTCAACAGCTAGTGGATTTTCAAATCACTTTCAGATAACCTGCAATGAGACCGCTTCCTTTAATATAGTTAATTCTACCTGCGTAACCAAGCTCTCCGTCTATGACTTGAAGTTAACAATAGTATAATTGCGCCACTTTCTCATTATAATATCTTTACAATAGAAGAGTATCGAGGTTCGGCCTTAACTTTGGTCTTCTTTGCTCTTCCCCTCCTTACTTCGACACAGCTTTACCCCGAGTCACATCAGCGAGGTTGCGACCCCAAAGCGTCATTGGCCGAACTCTCCTAAGTCAACTCATTAATCTCCTCAAAGCACGCAAGTCATAAACAGACTTTATGCGATGCGCTATGAAGGGGGCCGAAATAAGTCGCTAATTGGCTTATTCACTGCCTGGTTGGGGAAAAACAACAGCCGTTTTTATTGTCAATCTTCCTTGCAAGTAAATCCTAGACATATCATAGGATCCCAATTCTCGATGTCACAGGCTAAAATTGCAATGAGCTCCGCCGAGGTAGTATAGGTATCATTTGATGATGCCTTGATTGCGACGTGATCTGTAGGGTGCTTGTTAGTATAAAGAATTCCAGAACACAGAAGCCAGCAGTGTGGTTATCGGTATCGGTACCTATTAGTACTAATAGTACGATTTACTAATAGTATCAGCCTACTATCGGTACCGATAATAGCTAAATGGTTACCATTTAGATGGGGTACCATACCGGGAGCTAGTACAGCACTAGAAAAATAATTTGCATTACAACGTCGTATTAAT
>JAHQZX020004340.1:0-33127 GCA_019804575.2 Pseudotulostoma volvatum
ACAAAAGACTAGAAACCAAGAGTGAATTGTTATTTCCTAAAGATTTTAAGCAGAGAGGAGTCGTGTCTGCTAAAATATATTTAATCCATTCTGGAGTGTTGAGTGTTTGTAGCGTTTCCTTTTTCACCTTCTGTCCGCGATGATGGGCAGAGGTTACACTTTTCCCGACTGGTAGTCATATAGCTGTTGGTCGGATGAGGGCTGCTGGCTCTGGGCTTGGGAAATGCTATCTGAGGGAGCTAAAGATGCAGAGCTAGAGGTTGCTTCTCCTTCAACGAAGCCATCATGATGGTTTAATGATCGCAGGCGGTTGAACTGAGAGTGTGGTGTAAAGTATGACTGAGGGTTTTGACCTTGGTTGTTAGGAGGGCGGGACTGCTGTTGAGTTTGTTGAACATATTGGCCTTGACTAGTTAAACCACGTCTGCGGTATATACCACGAGAACTAAGGCTTGCACGGCCACGATAATTGAAGAAGTTGTTATGTGACCTATAGCCTGCAGCTCGAGAGTCAGCGGCAGCTTTTTTTTTGGCAGTTATCAATGCCATGGCCTGGTTCTTTGCAGTAAAAACATAGTCTGTTCGCTCGGCAGTGTTCGCGATCTTCGAGGACATTTTATTTAGTGAAGCCTGATCTAGTTCCATATAATCACCTCCTAGGGAAGACTGGGCCGAGGAGTCACTGACACGAGGGCGATTCAAGCCAGTTTTATTCAAGTTGGACTAGTTGTGTTCATAGACGCGCATATTTTCATAAAATATGCGGCACTTCCTTACCCAATTTGGGTAGTCATCAGCAGCCGGAGGATTCTCCAAGGTCGTTAGTTTCTCAGCCAGTTCTTGAGAAATTTTCTTCCGCAGCGCCTCAACTTTCTGCTCCTCGGTCTTTCCGCACTGGTAAGCCAGCGTTTCAAACTTGGCGATAAAGTTTGGAAACGCGGTTTTACGTTGGAACAGTCGGTCAAACTCTATACTAGCATCTAGCTTCAAGTCCAAGGTCTCGTATTGTTGGTCTAGAACAGTGAACAAGGCGGAAGAGGTGGTGCATGTCCGGCTTGAGATGTTGTTCGGATGGGACGTCATATGCTCGAATATTGCACGGTCATTGTTGTAAGCGTTTCCTGTAAGAAGACCAACAATATGAAGAATCTTGATCTTTTCCGTACTGAATACAGCTGAATCCTAAGCGAAACAGAGCTGTAACTGAGATTTCCGGTTTATATACGTCTGTTGGCGTTTTTTAATTTCCTTCTCTTCGCCATCGAATTTTCTAGGTCTTTAGAGAGGCGTTTTAGCTGAGGGGTAGTAGTCTGAGGCTGGATAGGAGGCTGAGAGGTAGTATGCTCGGTGGACTGAGTGTTTTGAGCTAAGCGCATAGACAGCACGTCGCAGAGATCAGATTTCTTTTGCAGGGCAGATCGGCAGTTTTCCAGTTCCACCTGGCAGAGGTGAAGCTGTTCCTGCGCAGCATTGCGTTCTCCTGCGGTATGCTCAAGAGCCGTGTCAATGGTTTGTAACACAGAAAATCGCTAGGGCTACCGGGTCACTCGAGTTATCATGTAACTGACGGATCAACGCGGAAGGATCGTATTCTATGCCGTTTCCGACGGCATAGGCGACAGCAGGGAACCGACTTTAGAAGGCGGTCGATAATGTGGCTCCCCAGGCAATGGTGGAGCTTGCAGACTCTGACGACAGGGTACAGAGTAGAGGACAGGACAGGGAACAGAGGATAGGCAGATAACAGGGAATAGGCAGAGGACAGAGGACAGAAAACAGAGGACAGAGGATAGAAGACAGAAGACAGAAGACAGAAGACAGAAGACAGAAGACGACAGCAGCGCAGCCGAAGAGAAGATGGCACAAACTATTACGGGACGAATGTAATTCTATTGTGCCATGGAGGAGGCAACTATCTACAGGTATAGTAAGGCTAATATACATGCTAATCACATGACTTATATACGATAGTCGACAGCTCCTTTGTGGTGCCAATATCAAAGCTCACCCACAATTAATAGCCACCCGATAGATCCTCAAACGCAAGGCACTGCAGGAAAGAAATACAGGATAATAGCTATGAGCAGTGATACTCATTACCCGCTCAGCCATTTTGTCGTCTATCTTTCCGTACATAGTATAGTATTCATGAATTTGTATTGCCCCCGCTAGTTTTCCTCTTCGTTCTTCGGCCCCGGATCTAGAGTAAATCATCACTGTTAGGAACTCGCAGGCTCCTACTAGGTGCTAGAAATACTTAATTCAATACACCGTCTGGAAAAAAAAAGAAAGAAAGAAAATATAGGTGTGGGTGGCAGCTGCCGGAAACCATAATAGTAACCTTTTTCCTTTGGCCTTTTGACCAAAGAGGTGGCTTGCCTTGGATCTCCAATCTACCCTTTCTACTAGCTGTCTATCATTTGCATGAAAAGGCGGATTCGTTGTGGGTCGAGGGTTTCTCTTTATTGAACTTGACATTAAAACAATTGCGTCATTTTGGATTAATCAAGGCATTACTTACCTGCAGTATACCCGACGAGTCATCATCATATCTTCTCGTGTCCATCAACTTTGAATACGCCTTTCCGAGCCTTCTGATAGGTCGAGCCTATTTTCTTAAAAGGTACAAACAGAGAAGACCCGAAGCTAGTCGAAATCGAGATTGTTTTTCCCATTTTAACGTTTCCAAATTACTGTAGTTATCACCGTACCACGCGAGAAAAAATCCTTACCACACTGAAAATGTAATAGATTAGGAAGAACCACATCTGTAAGCTACATAGACCACTTGATCGAATAGCTATAGCAGGTGTCATAGTCGGACTACTCTGCTGTGAGTGTACGTTGATAGCATCGATGTCTCAGAGCGATCAAGGAGGGGGGCCCCAATTAACATGCTCTAGCTACCGGTAAACTGTCATGAAAATAAAGACAAAAATGTGAACTAAAATGATTTAAGCTATTAAAGTTATGAAAAATACACCCAGGCTTTTAATTCAGAATAGAGTAGATCTCGCATGACTAGTTATTAACCGCACGTTCTTGATAATCATGGTAACATGGGTGCAGTTTAAACATTTGTAATAGTATTGGAAATTTTTTCTATGAGACGAGGTCATGAGCCCATCATACTACGGCGAGGCAGGTTGGCATATCTTTCATTTATGTTGTCCAGCGTAATGTCATTTATAAAGGCAAATTTAGTGACAGCTGAAGCTGAGGAGGCCATCTGCTGGATGTAAAGACATGCCACAAAACACTCTGTCTTCGTGAGAATTTACCGTAGCCTATCTATCAATCAAGTCGCCAGAAAATGAGCAGCGAGTACGCTCTCACTAAACAAGCTCATTCCGTCACAGAAATCTCCACCAAGCCCAAGGTGAGGGACAGCCAAGGATTACAATCAAGAAAGGAAGTTGGATAAACACCGTATCAACCAGTTAGAAAATCGCCCATAGCGAAAGCTGACGAACATATAGATGTTGCTGAAAGGATATTGTTGGAAACCGCGGTAGATCCGGTGAGATCCGGATTGTGACAATCTTTCACATCTGCGTTATTTAAAGCTACCGTATTCCGAATCCCTGGACAACGTCTTTGCCATGGAGTGCCTTCTTGAGGTTGTATCTGCGGACACCCTTCTAGCAGGAATCCAGGGCCATGTCTCAAAGCCAGGCCGATAGCAAATACCAAAGCAAAGGAAAACTTTGCCCACATATAAAGAGAGCGACCGAAGGATGTCCACAGAGGGAAGAGTGCTTTTACAGAGAGAACCCCGAAGGTGCCAGAGCATCCATTCCCCGTCCCTAGCCCCCTCAGCCAACCTGGACCTAGAGAGTCAGGACATGCTCTAGGTTTTGGTCTATGAACATGATCAGGCATAGACCTTTGGATGCCAAGGACATGAGCGCTGTTGAGTCCATATCTTTCACTGGAGAGAGGATTCCAATGATAATCGTCAGCAGCTCTCATATAATGGCCCTCCGCTTGTGTAAATATGGTCTGCGGAGCCAAAATGCGGCCCAGTAACGACCAAGACAGCTCCCTACATTGTCTTAAGTTGCTGTTCCGAGCTTTCGCAATAACATTGCACGCGAGAGCATGTATATACACTCGGAGCTCCCTCAAATGAAAATAGAACACCGACGGGAACCAGACGCCTGACTTGGTCAACTGTTCCGAAGTCGATACCGGCCTTGTTCGAGCTTGTTCTTCAATTCTAGGTAGAGGCATGCTTCCTTCACTTTCATGATGATTTTGATCCTCAATCCGGCTGCACTTGACGGGAGAGCACACGGTGATAGCTGGCTCTCCGAATGTTGCATTCCCGGCTTGGGTATCGAGTCTGCTCTCCTGTCGGGTTTGGAGAAGTTCCAAGTTTCGGTCATCAGAAGAATTCTGGAGCCAATAGTCATGATCCTCCGTTGCGAAGCCATGGTTCTGATTGTAGAACAACGAATCGTCATGATCTTGCATTTCGCTTTCAGCCTCGAACATCAATTCTGCGAACATTTCATCATGTATACTCCGGCCTCTGACGACACCCACTATTTTCTGTTGAGGCCCGTAACCATTTGGGGAGTCATAGATTTCGGTGCCCGGAAATGTTCTTGTGGGAGCGGGAGATGAGTACAACGGCTGGAGGATGGGAGAAGTCGAATGAATATAAGCTGGAGAATAATGATTGGGTACTGTGACGGTGGTTGTAGGTAAAATGAGCGGTTTCAGCGCGCATCTGCCTGAGAGAAAACGACGCCTGTAACGACTATGCGTCTTCTCTTGGGTATCGGGTGAATCTGCAGACGGCATATCCCGTTGCGGAGATATCCATGACGCTGAGATAATTGGACATCGTTGTGCCTTGAGAAATGGCGTTGATGATCCGACCGATTCCCTCAGAACAGGGTCGGACATGGCAGAAACAGAAGCGACGCTTGACTCACGGCTATTATGAAGTAGGTGTTGCTGACTCTCATGATAGTCGATCGTCGATTGTATCAGCTGATTCGGTAACTGATTTACGTCGCCCGGGGGCCCCGATTCGGGTAATTTAAAGAGACCTTCACTCTCGGGAGACGCAGAAGCTCTCGGGAATATTGAATTCGGTCGAGGAAGTCTTGGGCCCAGGCCTCGCAGGGGGGAGATGTTGTCATGGCCATGGATCGGGCTGCGTTGTTTGTGCCGTATCCTCGTGGGCGACTGTGCCAGAAGCTCAGTCAAAACATCCACCCTTCTTTCCAAGCAACGGTTCGCCGATTTAAGTGCCTCCGCATCACGCAGCTTCTGTGCTTTGATATCCCTCTCGTACTCAAGCTCTTTAATCTTACGAAGATTGGCTTCCACTTGGCTTTCTAATGCACGTATTTTACCCCTCAGCTTAGTTTCAACCTCGCTCCAAGCAGCAGTTTCCTGTTGCACCCGTGCTTCGAACTTGCTCTCCCACTCCGCGAGTTCTTGCTTCAAGACTTTTAGTTCCGCATAAAGGGATCTAAGCTTGGTAATTTGAAGTTTTGAAGGCGACACTTGTACCAAATTTAATTGGCTTTGAGAGGCAGCCAACTGTGCCTCTAGATGTTCAATATACCGAGTTGTCTCAAAGCTGGCGGGCTGTAGCTTGCGGTCCCTCAAACATTCCCTGTCTGTCAGAACGAACGGCCCTGGAGAGATTCCGGTGAGAGGCTGCTCCCTGGATTTCATGATAGGTTCCGTATAGATGTCGTCCGACTTGCTCAGGTTCTCCCGCGAATCTAACATGCTATGGTCGTTCTCAAGAGGTGATGGAAGTAGATGGGGCCCTTCGCTTCTTTCTCTATGGGATTCTTGAAATATCGTCGTGACCGAAGCGCCAAATGCTGAAGGCGGTCGATAGGACAAACTATGGATCTCCTGCAATACGTTCGTTTTGCTTTGACCTGAACCAAACCCGTCTAACTCGCCTTCAGGAGGTGACCAAGCTTGGCTGTTCTCTCTTTCAGATTCAACTTGAGAGTTCCCGGTCACCGAGGTCCGTCTTGAAAGCGAATCCGAGGTCTTTCGAGCAGGGATGTGTCCACCCCGAAAGCCAGCGTTTCGGAGTCGTAGTCGCCGGTTCTGGAGACTGAAGGGCTTGTCCGCTCTCAGCTGGGGAGAGGTCAATAATGGAGGAGGCGAGGGAGAAGGCGAGGGAGAAGGCGGGGAGCTTGGGTAAAATCCGCCGCGTGATAATGGCCTCCATGGTTGGCTGTTGTCGCGGTAGCTGTAGCTGGACGTTGAGATGGGAGAATCCCGGTCCATCGTGTCTGGAGAATTCCTCATGCACGGTAACCTCCTTCTTCAAATGCAATTGGCCAAGACAAGCTATGGGGATTGTCAGCCCATTGTTTTGACGATGAGCGTTCCCTTACATGTATTATTAATATTAAGATAGGAAGGAGGGTATGCAGTCCCTGACGCCTTGCATCCTGCTTCGTACCCAACTCAGCTTAACCAGTAAATGAGCGATATTACATCTGGAAAAGGATAGCGATCACTGATGACAAATGTGTTGCCATAGTACCTTTTTGTTTACATTTTATTATGTGGTGGTGGTAGCTACGGACCCACCAGATCTTCCACAGCAACCGCCACCCAAACTTAGGTGCCTTTGTCAATCGTATCATACACATACGGTATCTAATTTCTCCTGCTATGCTACTGTAGGCATACCCTGCTCGCAGCTCATTCATACCCGCCCACCTCCCCCTACACCGACGTATAGGGCCAGGTAGAGCCCATCCTTGGGAATTCCAAACCAATCTTACTACCCACCTCCCTATACACGCATGTGTAGGGCCTGGTGAAGCCCCTCAGTGGGACATTCGTGCTTTTGTTTACTGCTGTACACGTGCGTACGGTGCAGGCGGAGCCCCTCATTGGGGTATTTGAGCTTTTGTTTTACTGCGGGCGTGTTTGAATTTTCGGGCGTTCCCAGTTTTATTTTATCTTTTTCTTTCTCCTGTATATAGAGGTGACATTAGATAGAGCCCCTTCAATGGGAGCGACAGCGCCTCGCCCTGAATTGATGCCGCTGACATCTACGCCAAGGCTGACAATGTCAGCCTGGGACCGCCATCACATAGGTCCCTGCATCATTTAGGTGAGAGCTGTGCCGCCAATTCATAAATCATTTTGCATCCCTTTGCGCTTCCTACCGTAGCCACCGAGGGTCCGCATAAAAGAGGGTGGCTAAGACACCTCTTCACTAGTAAAATATTAACCGTGTAGGTTTCAATATACTGTATACGATACAACATACTCTAAACGTCGACTCTGATCTCTCGTATATCGCTTTTCATGCCTGGATCCTTGGGGATTGTCGATGATTAAACTCATATATCGCCACTGGTAGTCCCGGTAAGGCTATGTATAATTGTCCGTGGTTGAAAACATCCTATTTGAGGCTGATACCCGACCTTTTGTATAGTTCGACCCCGACTTATTGATGATTGTCGTGGTGTATGTGAGTCGAAGGGGAAATTGTGTCCGATTGAAGGAATATGAACATCGAGAGTCGTTGTCTGGAGATTGGAGAGGAATCTGAAATAGTAAGCAATCCTTCCCTCGATATTTGCCGCCAATGATAGGGCACCGAAAAGAATGGTTCTTGATATAGTTGACCTGGAGACTGGCTTCGACCTCGGAAATCAAACGGTCTATTGGTGTAAGGTTGATAAGATCACATTCGGGCGCTGGTATCTTGGTCTTGCCAGCGTCACAGCATGATCGTCGACCTGCTCGAGAGGACAGTCATTTTCGTCCATTGGTCCAAGGTAGTGATTTGTGAATGGGCGTTTGGCGAGGCGATTGAGTTTGCCCCAGAGTGGCTCTACTGGAGCCAGTGCTCGGATATCACCGAGTTTTGACGGTCGCGCTCATCAGCTAAGGTAAGAAATGGAAGTTAGTATATTCCACATAGTTAGAAGGGTGAATAGGAAATCAAACGTTCAGCTGAAACGGCTGATCGAAGTTGGACTGGTGGTCGAGTCCTGACGGCTGGGTTCACCTTGACCATTCATTGCGTTCTGGTTGGGCTGCTGAAAAGGCCAACAGTCTGGTGTTAGTGTCTATCTATACATCGGTCTCATTACATAGAATAAATTATCACTAACCCGAAGCTGTAAATCGCATTGAAGACGGTATTGTAAGTAGCGAGATCCTTCTTTATTTCTCGCAAACTCTGGAAGAGGCTTCGTCAACATGCATTTAGTGCACTTTCTATCCTCTGCGTGGGGCTGCTTAGGTTGGAGGCACCAGGATTGAAAGCTTCAAGAGCTTTGGCGCTGGAGAAAAGTTCAGCCAAAAGATGTAATTTAAAATCGAGGACTACCGTCGTAGCCCTTTCAATGCGGTTGATTCGCGTCCCTAATGAAGGAATTGGTCAGTAAGATGCGTCTAGAAACGAAGGCTTGAACCATACCTTTGTACGACCAACACTCCTCACAGATCTTGAAGTCGCTATTGAGAGCAGATATCGACTTAAACTGTTTACACTTGCTACATCACTTTAACAGAGAAGTCATCTTGGCAATCTTCTAAGGAAAAGAAGATAGTGAAACCGAGAACTGACCGCCCCAGTTATGTACAAGACTTAGGAAATGGTGGGCAACGCATTTACAGTTGATCTGCCTGCCTCTACGAAAGTCCATTCAAATATTCTTACTCGATAAGCTACGAAAGGATCCCTCCCAACTGTCATCAATGGAGAGAGTATGAGTCGGGAAGTCGAATGCTCGCGTCTTCAAGGGAGGGTCAATTAGAATAATGTAAGGTAGGTTAAAATATTGGGCTAGGGGAAATGACGATCCCACAACCACACATGATATCCAGCTAGAAACATGTTTATCGGTGCTCGCATTCTTTACATTGCCGAAAGTTAATAATACATAACGATTACAGTGAAATACCCGTTGTGAATATGGGTCGACAGAAGAAACCACCTGGGCAATCATACAATCATACACTATCAGGCAACAGTTATCTTATGCCAGGAATGTTGGTGTAGCACACATGACCGTCTGATGAACCGAGCTGATCTATCTCAGCAAGGAAACAATCAACCAAGGCTTAAAACTCCAACCCGTGCAGCCTCTTTCAGGTTCTGCGGTCGGTTGTGGTCTAGCCATGCAACTATGCAACCGCCCTAAACCTTTTATAGAGGGGCCCGTGCACGACGCACAAAACACTCTTCCTTCAACAATTTCTTTGGGACGGCACCCGTTGCCAAAAGTATTCGATGTGATTAAGTCCGCAATGAAGCTTAGGGAAGAACACGGGGCGGTGGTGATATGGCACAGCTTCGATAACCTCCTGGGGCTCGCATTTCTGTGGGGTAAAATCTGGCTGCTCTAAAAGTAGCCGTGTGCAACAGTTTGCTATTTGGTAAAGTGATTAGCCAACAAAATGAACGAAGGATAAGGGGGAGCTAACTTTCTGAAGAACACTTGGGAGGTAGACCTTCACATTGGCTGCAAGAACCCTCTTGGTCTTTTCTTGTAGCGACCGCAAAGTTGCTTCGGGATGCAGTGGCGTGAGTACAGCCACCTTTGCATTAATATATAGTTGCCGCTATGCGCCCTTTGCCGACAGGATTCACAAGTGTGCCTTTCTTGGAATTCTTGCACCGCTGTGCTTCCTAACATTCAGGACATAGCAGCGTAGGGCATTCAAGCAGCATTCCCCAGCTGACCACAATTGCCGCTCTTCTAGAACTACTTGAATCCCTTTCGGAACTTTGAACGGTTCTCGTTATGAGATTCTCCTCTTCATAATGCAATAACTGTATCACCATCTTGCTCCCAGCCATCTCGAAGAAGGGGTCACCCTCCACCTTTGCCTTTATTAATCTTGAGAATACGAAGAGCGTCGTCTGAATACATACAGTGGCTTTTTGCATTATCGAAAAGGAAGACGAGTTGGTACCCCGGGTACAGTGCCTTTGCTATAGGAAGGACCTTCTTTTTGACTTGCTCTAGAAGGAGCGAGCTGTCCCAGTGGCCCTCATCTTTCCCATATTTAAATAATAATGCCGCCTCAAGGTGTAGTTAAATGGATCTGTCGCTCTTTCGGAAGGGACAAAATATTGAGTCGAGACCGAGATAAGAGAAAACCGGAGACCATTATCCATCTTCCCTTTCCTTTGGGTCGTAAATGCCTCATTCTCTGGGATCTGGCCTGGCGTCCTCCATTCGTGGAGAATATACTCTTACATGGACAATAAGAATGATTGGTGTACGATCTGGTCCCACCAAGGGATTGCAGTTCGGCGTGGTTATGGGGTTCTCACCTAAAATCTCTAACCACGCTGAGCTTTCCAGGATTCCGACCATGTCGTGGTTACAAACCCACAATCTCTAACCACGCCATGGTCAGGGAAATTCGTGCATCAAATCCTCTAACCACGCTCCAACTTTTAAGAGGGCCGTAACGTAAAACACTGTATACGGCTGTAACTAGTACCACACTGCCAAGCTGAGAACATAATGCTCAAATCTTCCTACTACTTAGAAGGGTATTCCTTGATGTTATTGACTTATTGACGTGGATTAATAATTACTATTTACCCGGCGCGCAATCCAGGCCGGCCCTACCAGCCATATACTATCTCGAGTTTCATGATAAAGGACCACCATGAGGACACTGTTGAACGGTGTGGGAGGATGGAGATGTAGAGTAGTACTTGGATGCTCGAGTATCGTTGGTGAATTGGCGGTGTGTATTACTATGGTGCATTGTATTTTAATAAGCGAGAGTTGAACGTGGTCAGGACTTTTTATTTCTACTAGTAGCCATGGCGTGGTTAGAAAAAGCTCATCGTGGCCAGGACAACGGAAGGATGAAGTCCGAAATTTCTAACCACGCCGAGCAAAAAAGCTTGGCAAGTCTGAAACCATGTTTAACCCGGAACGCAACAGCATTACAAGTACTAACATGTACTGGTACAACACGTTAGGAGACCGTGTCAGTATTTTTACAATAACTCTACCAGTAGTTAGCACTGTAATGTACATGGAGTGCTGTGTAGTAAAGTATTATGTCATATAATACCAGTATGATGACTCGAGTCGGACCGCAGTATTATATAAACATTACAAGTCCAGATTTTAAGTGTCCGCCACCATACCATATCAAGCCGCTCGTAGTTACTCGGGTACCTATATAGGCTGATGGGTTGAATCCAACTTCATCTTCAAATGGCGCAACATTAGGTATTAGTTTGTAATACAGCTCGCCAAGAGCATTTTTGTGAGGAGGTTGTGACAGAGGAAAGCGGTGGGATTCGTACGGAAATGTATTTGTGGGCGATGGGTTTCGCCGGCGGTCTTTTATGCCTCCCAAGAAGCGGGTTTTGAAGCCCTAAAACTACACCTTTAAGTCACTGGTTACTAAACTTAACTGTTTTTAATCGAATTTTCCAAACACAACAAGGATGCCTTTCCTAGGCAAGCAAAGGTGGCAAGTGGCCTCAATTGTGCAGTTGGTGGCATGGCCATGTAGCAAATCACGTTAAACCTTTTCTAGAAGGGCCCGGGCACCGTAAAATCCATCCCACAAGACATTGGGATAATGTCTTTCCTTTCTTTCTTCAACAATTTATTTTGTTTAGCTTGCCCCTAGTTAGGAATACAAGCTAGCTTTGGCCATTACATTAGGAATTGTTTCGAAACCTCCTTTACCCTTCCACCATCACCCAAATTGGAGAATCTTTATCGTGAATCAACAACTTTACGGAATCTACCAACCTTGGCGCTGAAAACGTAAGTGCAGAGATCGATACTAGTGCTGAAAACGTAAGCCAGCGATTAATACCAATTAGTGCTGAGGCAGTAAGCACAGGGGTTACTGAATTGAAGTGGAATGGGCCGTTAAATTGGGTAAATTGGCGACCACTATCAGCCACCTCAGCTATTACCCTACCAACCTCATTCAACAGGACCTTTAGCCAAAAACCCTAGTTGAATGACTAGGCTTGTTATATGAAACGGAATCATCGGATGCCGAATATGAATCTAGTGAAGAAATAAAGATGAATCCGGAAGCACTTGCGGGCGAGAACGCTGGAATGCA
The DNA here is from genome assembly GCA_019804575.2 of Pseudotulostoma volvatum. Lineage (NCBI taxonomy): Eukaryota > Fungi > Ascomycota > Eurotiomycetes > Eurotiales > Elaphomycetaceae > Pseudotulostoma > Pseudotulostoma volvatum. The sequence goes on from JAHQZX020004340.1 coordinate 12,082, forward strand.
GCCGAATCTTCAGCCTATGCCATCATGGGTGGATGAGCTTTGAGCTACGATTCTACAGCAACGAGAAACAATCCGACAACAGAGTGTGGTGGTGCAGCGGCACGCAGCACGAGTCACAGAGGCGAACCTCCAAGGCCAGAGTGCATCTGTCAGGCACGAAACTATATAATGGACTGTGTTAAGATACGCTCAACACTTCTATGGCCTGAAAGAGCTGGAATATCACCGGATGTTTACTGGTGTCGCCAAGAATCTGCCCCCTATAATCGCTCGTCGAAGAGTGGCATTTTTAGAGGGTTTTTGGTGTATTTCACCCCTGCTAGCGCAACTGGAGGCCTCAAAATCCGAACGCAACTTTTCGAGGAACTTTTGCCAACTGCCACTGGAAAAAACGGTAAGGTATTGTACACCCGGGCGCTTTCTTCCAGCCAAATCCGGCGATGGTACCAGGCCGCCAAAAATTTCTCTCGTCAACTAACCATCGACAAGTCGGTTGTTGAAAACGGCCTTGATTACATGTTTATTAAATTAGTAAACAATAAATTATCCCTCGCAAGCTTGCAATAATGGAAGAGTTTCCAATTTCATTCATCACTCGAAACGAGTTCCTGCCGTACCACCGGGTCATTAGGATTACCATAGGATCCATGCTTTTGGCCGTCTTGGAAGATGCCGAGACTCTCTATGTTCCCACAGGCTTTTGTACAATGTATACAGATGGTCTCCGCGGTGTAGTGTTGACTCAGCAGCTTTTAAGCGGTCATCCTGCGCGAATTCGTGACATGACAAGGCTAAAAAGCATGTGTTTCTAGAGCTCCTCAACTAGCTCTGCGAAAATGCGAACCTGAAAGACTCTCGCTACGCTTTCTCTGCTGAGAAGCTGATCATCTTTCTATGCGCACAGCATTAAATTCCGAACGGCTGCCGAGATCTTACACCACTCTACGCGGACTATCCATTTTATCTTCTAAGGCCGAGGGGGCTTTGGAAGAAGCTGAGCAACGAGATGTACTAGGGAAACGTGCAGCGCGATCTTTTTAAAAATGGAGCTTCGTTGCTAATTGCTGTAGCTGTGGCTGAGAGGGTGGGCCTGGATCTCGGTATTACCGTAACGCCTACGTAGATAGAAAACAAAATTGATACTGTGAAGATGATATTCCCGAAACCCTGGAGACCTGTATCATTTAGAACGCATTGATCATTCGCAGAGCCTCCCCACCTAGCATATATATACGAGTATCGTAAATTAAAAGTACAGACTCCTAGGACGTTTTGCGTCAACTGACCCTTCCGATTCGTATATGCTGGTTGAGACAACATTCTCACAGAAGCTGGTACGTGCGTTCCATCTAATGCTCCAATGTAATCTTTGAAAAACGGGTAGAACTTCGTGTTGTTGCAATCATGTGGCGAGGCAATAGGGTGGAGGGAGAGTGATATACTTGATGTGCAGAAATTGAAGGGCATCGAGGACTTGATTGAAATATCTGTATGGAACCTTACTATTAGCACTACGGGTGTATTGACAAGGTATTCATTGGAACTTACTTCGAAATCATATCTCCAGAGTGTTGATATCACTCTTGCGCTCCTCGATTCGACATCGGCTGTCCCGCTATCGACAAAGATATCATCACTTTCTCCTGCTTGCTGCCGCCGAGCGAAGTGTATTCCCGGATAAATCGAATGGGAGCCTGAAACGTACCATGGCATCCTCAAGATTTCTCTACGACGTCGTCATTGGTGAGTCTGCAAGAGCTCTTGCACTATATGGTGCTGTCCGACAGGCCTCTGCGCAACAGTTGATTAATATATAATTCGCGCACACTGTCGCTGCTGCAAGCCACCAACGGTCTTCCTCTTCATCCTCGAGATCTTCGTCGATATCATAATTCATTGATCAAATCGAGAACATTCGCCATAGCGTTAGTTTAATAACATCAGTGATTCTTATGGGTTATTATCCTGTATGCTACTATGAATTGTTATAACAATGTCCTGCGCTCATCATGTGTGTCATGACCTTAATTGGTAGGGAGGTTAAGTATCTGCCCTTTTGTATGGGAAGCCCGAGGGCAGACACGAGGGAGGCAGATACCTATTTGGCCGAACGCGCTCTAATGTGGCAGCTATAACTCCACAACAACCACCATAGTGTTATTTTTAAAACCGAAAAACCACTCTATAGTGATTACTCTTTAATACTTCGGCTTTAAACTTGAAAAATATTTGAATTTGGATATTTAATAGGGAGTTTCATATTGTCATTCCGATACAAGCTAAGACAATTTGGGCAAGACTTAAGCGCTCGCCTGGTCTTGCACCCTCCCTTCTTACAAGATAAGACCAAGATTTTATCAAGTCTTGATTGGTTATAGGCATGGTGGCTAAACTAATGGGCTGCTTCAGTCTACCGATCCGGGGTTAGTAGCTTAGGCTTGATAGTACATTAATCATACATTGCCTAGGTACTATACATCCTAACAACACGGGTATAAACCTGTCACGATTTCTCCCTGTTTTTCTTCATTCCATGATCATTTGTAGGTACGGTATGCCCAACAATTCTAAGAACGGTAATACGGTGAGTGGCGTATACCAATGGCTCCAAATCCGAGATAATAAAGCCAAGGAGTCGCTCAGAAAAGGTCGACGATTCCCGCACTTTGTCCATGGCACGCGTTAATATTGACCCTCGGTTCCTCAAATGGTTTGAGCGGCGGTGGGGTAGGAAGTTGTAGGCTATGATACATATGATACGACTGCGAGGGGGTTGCTTGCAGCCAACGTGCTCAAGAACTCGCTCGTGCGTAGTGGGCCTCGCCCATCAGAGCCGCTATGGAACGCAATTCCCTATAAGTCCAACAATGACTTGTTAGACCTGGTACATGAGTGCCTCATAGTAGAGTACGCCTCATAATCTGCTCCTTAACATAATCAGAATGTCGATAATATCTGGTTTTTATATTTTAATACAAGTTATATTGTCCGTCCCCTAGCCCCTGTCCTCGGTCAACCACGTGACCTCATCCAGTCGCAGACTAAGTGGTTTCCGAGCCGTGATGATGTTGTGGGGATGTGAGTCTGCCCTATAAAGGTGGTACATCGGTTCCTGCAGCTCCGGCTCGCAGCCACTAAAATCGCATTAAAAAGTTATGTTCCTTGCTGGTAAAGACGCTAATGGGCTGCTACACTGCAAATAGTGCTAAACCTAATTAGTAGACCACACTTTTCCCGGTCAGGCAAAGCTCACTGGATGTTATGCTTAAATAATACTTAACACTATGTTATTTCAAACGCAATCATAACTCAAAAAATACTTGATCTGGTTGAACCACGAACTTATAATGAAAAAAATAGCCAAAGTATCAGATTGTGTGGGGAGCAGTAAGACGTCAAAAGGGGCGGGTTACTCTATTGTGGCCAGAATTTGAGCGTCCGCAACCAAGTATTACTAACCTCCCGTATACAGCGCATTCGCTTACAATTACGGGGTTCGCTTGGAATACGGTTAACTTACAATACGGGCTAACTCATGGCGCTAAGGTAGATGGGGTATTGTAAGCGAGTGCGCTGCGTCGCCAACGAACCCGTGATGGACTAAACCAAACCTGGCAACCCCCAGTGGTTAGTAAGCGCCGCCTAGTGTCGAGGTAAGGAGTTGCTATGATCATATATCCCATCGTATCAACATCGAAAGGGTTGTATTAATAATCATCCCGCTGGGTAGGTACTAACTTCATGTTAGTATTGTGAGATCAAGGGTTTCCACACACATGTAGGTATGGTTACCATATGTCAACAAGGGGGTTCATTTAAACAATTATCTCTCTCTGTGGTCACGTGATGATTTCCGTCCCCAAAAAAGGAAAAGAAAAAGAAAAAGAAAAACCGAGAAACTCTGTGGTGTCACCTGTTTCTAGATCCAGCCTTCGACCACCCAGCCACGGGTTACGAAATTTCGGCAACCTAGCCATATTAATTAATCAAAACACTATAGGTTTATGTTGCCGGATTCTGGATTCAATGTTGTGGTAGTGCCGAGACTCGATATGAAAATACTTAAAAAAAAAGGTGCAGAATTTAGCGTTCCGACACCTAGGAAAATGTACGGAGATACCTTCAACCTTAAAAGGCTGGGCGGGTCACGGACTTGCGGCAAGCAGTGCGATTGAGCCAACAGATGCTATGATAGATACCAAACTTCCCTCCTCGCCCCAGTATTATGATTCATCCTCAGGATACTATAATGGTATTTCCCTTTCTCAATTCTATCTTAGGTCCCGTCTGAAGAGGGTGGCCTCGTGTTCCTGCGCCAGAGTTCCCAGGCTGTCACACTGAAAACTATCTTGCCAGGGGTAAGACACCTGCGAATAGTATATAGTAACTTGCGCCGTTCCGACTACCATGTTGTGTGATGGCATCCTCCACACTTTCTGCTTTACTTTATTTCTATCCATTCTTTCGGCTCTTTGCCTTTCTTCTTTCTAGACTTGCGTGTACGGAATTTGAAGTTCCCTGCTAACGCATTTTCCCAAGGCGGGGGGGCAGCTACTTTCAGTCAGAAATAAAGTCAAACACGCTTTTGAAGTCGCAAGACGACGATTCCAATTCGCGAGGTCTGCCTTTGAATGAATTGAATAGAGTACATGAGTTTTGGCGCGTGACAATATTTTCGACCACTATCCCCTCACTTTTTCCTGCCACCCTGGATTGGTGCGCAATAAGAGAGAGGGAAAGGGGTTAAAAAACAGGAGAAGGAAAAAACATAGAAAGAGAAGGGCAAACTCAAGTATCAGAAGCAGACATGCCCTGGCGGCCTCTGCCCCGCATTGCCTTCGCGGTCGCTATATACCCGTTCCAACCTTCTTCTCCTGCGGATCTTCCCCTTGAGCTTGGTGACGAGTTATATATAATCGAGGAAGGAGGTGCATACGGATCATGGTATCGAGGCTACCTTGTTGCACCGCCGTCATTACTTGCCGGCCTTACCTGTGTGAAAGGTCAGACACTCGAAGCTAGGGTCTTCTCCGGCATCTTCCCGAGGAACTGTGTGGAAATTCGGGAAGTGCTTGGAGAGGGGGACGTCCGCAAGGGCTTAAGCGCTGACGAGCAACACGATGGTGTGTTGGTAAATGGAATCAAGGGGGACTTGAGGCATAGCATGGCCTCTGTGGCGAGGGACGAGAATGCCGACGACTATCATTTTGTGAACGGTTTTACGGATTTGAAACCTACATTCAGGCCCATGCATATCAAGCCCCTGAGGCCCGATGAGGACTTTTTGCGTCCGGGTTCCGCCGGTGCGTTCAGGTCTGGGTCTGTATCTCTGACATCCCTCCCAGTTTCCTCACGGGAACCGAATTCTCCGAAACCTTCGGCTCCTGTTCCTATGCTGAAGATCGGAGATGAGACACCCACTTCTTATGAGGAACCATTGGTCGATGAAATTGCTTCTTGCTTGCGGGAGTGGCACTCAACTAATCTGCACGAATTGCTCCTTGCTCGTCAATACAGCCTCCTAGAGAGTATGTCAGGCATCGTCCTGGAGCTCGACCTGGCTCGGAGACAGCTGTTACACGACGTCCTCACGTCACAGGAGAAGACTAAAGTACGGGAAGAAACGGTATGGAACTTGGTCCGAGGGAATAAAATGCTAAGCGGCGAAATCATTGTACGAGATCCAAATCAACGCGGCCGCCTACTGACAGGGGATGATTCTGCTGTTCAATTAACAAAATTGCAGTCGGAGATGAGCATGCTTGAAGGACTTCCAACACAGCCGGTAGATTCCGAATCACTTCATCACCTCCTTCTTGAAATCAATGCAGTTTGCGGAATGTATCCCGAGGCGGTAACGCTTGCTATGTACTTATCTTCGAGACTGGAGAATGGCAACTTGAAGCGTTTGTCGGAGACCTTTCTTCTCGACGTCCCATCGCCAGAAAGCGTCTCTGCCAAAGCACCCGGCGGCAAGCTGAAAACCTTGTTCACCGAGATATGTGCTTCAGACATTGGGGAAGGTGCTACAGCCGGCGTGCAGCTCTATCTCGTCATTTTAATTCAGGGGAGTGGGTCATTTAGGACTGCGCCGCCGCCGCCCGATTCACAACCATCCAGCTCACGCGATGCATCTGTGATAAGCCGAAGCGCGTCTACCCTCCGTAGTGTGAAAGGAAGCTATAAAGGTCGGCGCGGCGCGATGTGGGGGACGAAGATACGAGATCCAACAAACAATGAAACTAGCAAGGACCCCTCCCAGGTCTCCCTACAGTCAAACGGTTCTTCAGCTGGTCAGGACCGGAACCCATCCAAAAAGGAGGCTACCATTCTACGTACGATGGGAGCTGGCATTATTGAAGTCTCTCATATCCTCAAGCAGGAAAAGGATATTGAACAGATAATCGATATTTGGTCCCCTCTTGCGGAGGACGATGAAGATGATAATGAGGGTTGTGATGAACTAGTTAGCACAATTCTTCCGAGTCCGACGGGCCGTTATGGAAGCGCGTCAGCCAGAGTTGACCTCCATTTGTATCCATTTGTTGGGTCCGACGCTGATATCCTGGTTCAAGATAATCCGACCATGATGCATAACATCATCCAAACTAGAAGGATAGGTTTTCCGGCGGCGCCAGCTAAGCCAAGATCAGACATCTACATTACTATCTCGCGGGCCGTTTTTCCTCAGGAGGCCCTGCTTTCTCATCCGCAGGCAGGTCAGGTTCCCGTGCCTTTAAGTTCGGGACTCCACAACTTGCAGTTGACTTTGGAAGTCCGCAACGCCTCTGGCGCCCGTATTGAACGTTGTGTTTTCCCCTCTTCTAACGGTTCAGGGCAAACTGCCTGGCGAACTACGGCTGTGCAGCGAGGCTCATCTTGGGGTCAGACGATCTGCCTGAGGCTTCCGACAAATCAGGTACAAGGATCCCATGTGATTATGAGCGTAGCAGATGCACCGGAATTTCCATTCGCGCTCTGCTGGATACCATTGTGGGACCAACAAGCCTTCCTACGTGATGGTTGCCATTCCTTACTGTTGCACGCCTACGATAAGTCCACGTCTAACATCGATGAAAACGGCAAAGGTGCTTATCTATCTCTTCCCTGGAGCGCCCTCGGAAAAAATGAGTCGGCAAAAGATGAAGCACTTACGGGTCCTTTAGCCACCCTGTGCCTTGAAACCACACTATGCAGTACGGAGCATTCTCAAGACCAAGTCATACTTGGCCTTATCAATTGGAGGGAAAGACGCCCGGATGAGCTCTTAGACCTGCTGAAGAGGATTGTCTTTGTGCCTGAAGTGGAAATTGTTAAACAGCTGCGTGACGTCTTCGACGCACTTTTTGGCATCCTTATTGACCATGCGGGAAGCGAAGAATACGAAGACCTCGTTTTCAATGACTTGGTAACCGTTCTAGGCATCGTTCATGACCGTCGGTTCAATCTTGAGCCCCTGGTGGATCATTATGCCGAGAAACTGTTTAATTTCCCTTTTGTCACCCCTTGCCTGATACGAAGCTACCTGCGGCTGCTGGAAGCCAGTACCGATTCCCAGCAGGCCCGGCATCTTCGAGCTGCTATCAAAGTCGGCCGACACCTCCTAAAGTTCATTATCAATGCTAGGGAGCAGCAAAAGATCAAAGAAGAAGGCATTGGTATCACACAGGTTCAACCTACCTTTAACAGAGACCTTCATTCGATCTTTAAGTCTCTCGAAGCCTTAATGAGGAACCCTTCTCCGGTCCTTGTTGGAAGCAAGACCCTTGTGGTGCAGTATTTTCACACTTGGCTTCCAGAACTCACGAAGGCGCTTAGCAAAGACGAAATGATCATGATCGCTCTAAGTTTCATTGATTCCTGTAAAGGCGTAAATGGCATGCTTATACTTTACAAATTAGTTCTAATCCAACACTATACACGCTTGTCTGTGTTCATCTCCGGCCTAGAAAGACAGACATTAATTTCTAGCTGCATTGACTGGCTGGCACCTTACTGGGGTGTGACAAATAATGTCTCAGACCAGTATCGTGACCAAGTTCGTCTGTGTTGTTCCATTGTCGCAGAGTTAATAAACCAGCCGGACCCACACCTGTATGGGTTTATGCCCAAAATTGCGTCTTCCTACCACACAATTGTGGTAGAAGGAGTTGAAGAGACAAGTTATCTCTCTATGCTGTTCAGCAAGTCTTTCCCATTTCAAGTCAAAGCTTCCAGCAGAAAGCAAAAGTTCGACGAAGCACTTGTTGAACTTGCTGCGCTTATGGGCTCTATTGCAAGAATACCAAATCCGAAAATGCCGTTTCTCAAACAAGATGACCTAGCCATCTTCCTCACCCATGCTTTTAGTGCACACAAGTCAATTATCAGCTGCGAGGCATATCCAGAAGACTGGCTTAGTGTTCATATTTACCATCATCGTTCTGCCATGAACAGCTTGGAGTATTTATCTTCAATCTTAGTTGATTCCTTCCTTCCTGCGCCGGATGACGCCGGTAGTTTTGACATGAAATTATGGGAGGCCTTCTTCGAGACTTTGTTGAAAGTTGTCTCTAGTACCGCACTTACCTTGGAAACCTTCCCAGAACAGAAGCGCCGTACGGTTTGGAAGATTGGTGGTGATGTTCGGGAACAAGGGGCTGACTTACTACGGCGTATCTGGGAAGCTATCGGCTGGGAAGCTACAGAAGGACAAAGAACTCGATATGGCGTGAAGCGACTTGGAGGCTACCAAGTTCAATATGTCCCAAGTCTCGTGCCGCCTACTATTGAGTTATGCCTCAGCGTTCATGAGGGTCTCCGACGTGTCGCAGTCGAGGTCCTACAAACAATGATTATTAGTGAATGGGACTTGAACCAGGATCTCTCTATCATCGAAACGGAAATCATATCGAGCCTTGACATTCTCTTTCAAAGGAAACACATGACTGAGAGCATAGTACAGAAGCTTTTCATCACCGAATTGCTTAATCTTTTCACTCTTGTTCCCGAGTCAGACGATGGACTGTCTATTTCCGTGAAGGAGCTTATAGGGACTATCGATGAGTTACTTGATCTTCTTGTGGCGTGTCACAGTGGGGGTATCACAGATAGTCTGCATGCTTTGAAACTCATGGAGTTCATGAAAGACATGGGCAGAGAGGATATATTCATTCGATACGTTCATGAACTTGCCCAAACTCAAGCTACCGCGCGTAATTACCCAGAAGCCGGCCTGGTTCTCCAATTCCATGCCGACCTTTACGATTGGAACGTCGCAAAAACCGTTCCTGCGTTATCCAACCCTGCTTTCCCCGAGCAGTCATCGTTTGAGAGAAAGGAAGCTTTATACTTTGCCATCATCCAGCATCTTGAAGATGGAAAGGCTTGGGCGCACGCGCTTGCTTGTTATAAAGAGCTCATTCACCAATATGAACATATCACTCTCGATTTCTCAAAATTATCTAGGGCTCAGAGTTCTATGGCTAAGATATATGAATCAATTGCAAGGGAAAATAGGCAATTCCCCCGATACTTCCGTGTCGTTTACAAAGGGCTTGGATTCCCACCGACGCTACGAAACAAGGAGTTCATTTATGAGGTTTCGCCAACCGAACGCATGGCGACTTTCGTGGATCGGTTGCAGAAACAGCATCCTGCCGCACAGGTCGTTCCTTCCGACGATATCGAGGACTTAGAAGGCCAGTTCTTGCAGGTCACCGCCGTTAGCGCTCATAGAGACATAGGCCACCCCGTTCACCAGAGGTCAAAAATACCACTGTCGGTACGAGAATATCTCCTTGTCTCTACCCCCATGCAATTCTCTAGCACTTCCAAGCGGCATACAAGTGGAATGAACGTGAAGGAACAGTGGGTTGAGAAAGCTATATTCACAACTGCGGAGTCATTTCCGAATGTACATCGCCGGAGTGAGATTGTCGCAACCGAGGAGGCTGCTTTGACTCCGCTGCAAACGGCTATCGAACGAACGTGGCGTAAAACACATGAGTTGTCTCTCCTTGAGCAGCGGGTCATCTCTGGGGATGACTCCAACCTCTTGGACCTGACGGAAGCTTTAACACAGCTACTCGAGCTAAAGTCCTCATCATCCAGTTGTGTGGCCCGCTATCGCCAGTTTTTGTCACAAGAAGAGCTACGCGGAAACCAATTTGAAGAGAACGGAAGAGCAGTATCCAAACATGCTGATAATCTGGAGAATGCACTTACTATGGCTTTAATCGACCATGCATTGGCGATAAAACACTGTCTTACACTGTATTCTCGCCCAGCACACCAAGCCACACAAGCGGAGCTCACGCAGCAGTTAGAAGCCGCCTTCAGTCCGGAGCTAGCATCACGCTCACCCTCCTCGCAGGGGCAGCCATTTCGTAATAATTCGTCTAGACGACTTAGTACACACTCACCACCACTAACCAACGGTATCTATCGTGAAGAACTAAGATCAACACAAGCCGATATTTCTAAGCAAGGACTTCGCCGCTCTTCTCTCTTGGAGAAAAATCGCAAGCAGGTCTCCGGGAAGCGCGCTTCCGGCTACCGAATCAGCATTATGAACCCCTTCAGGCGTGCTAATCATGCTATGACTAATTCAAATCCAATACGGGCCGCTGACGTGAAACGGTTGTCCCCCACGAGGTCTAGGAGCAATAGTGTAGACCAACAAGCCGTACTAGCTTCGCGGACTGATAGTGTCCGTGGTCGCGATGACGATCTCGCTACCATTCATTCTCATATAACCAGTCATTCACGCGGGGGAAAGCGCGGGAGTTTCTTTGGTGGGGATTTAAAATCACGTAACGCCAAGTCTATCTCCTCTATTTCGACAGAAGACCTTTCAGCTAAGGAAAAGCATCGTTTTCATGATCCAAGTGGGGTAATGCAACCCCATGGAGAGCCTGGCAATTATTATATCGAGCAATACATAAGTTCGGGCAGTGACAAGTCATCACTAAGAGGCCTCGACTCGGGTGCTACCCATACGGCTTTGCCTGTGACGGAGGATTCTGACCGACCTGCCACTTCAGATAGTCCAGGATATTCAGCAAAAGGAGAAACAAATAAAACTACGCCTACCACAACCACCGGCAGCTCTTCCCCAAGCGGTGGGGTCAAAGATTCCGTCATGAAGCGATTCAGTCTTTTCAAGGTTGTTGGGAGAAAGACCAGCCACATCAATTTCAGAGATGGCAGCAGTGGAAATAGCGTTCTGAGTGTTGAGGCTCTCTATAAGTAATTTCATTGCAGGCTGTCTTTTTTTTTGTATAGCTATGGGCTTCTTTCCGTCTTTTCTTTCCCCCTTATCATTAGTTTTCACTTCCTCGTCCGTTTTATTTTCCCCAGACACCCATTCAATTTTACGAGCAGTCCCACTTGGATACCCTTGTTCTCAATACCGAAAAAGGATCATCTTTCTTGGAAGAAATGTGTAGTGGACTCTATGGGCACATTGTTCAGGCCTATGTCCGTTGTATGAATCCCTAACTCCCTTGTTCGGGATTGTAATATTCCAGTTATCCGTTTCTTGATCTCCTTTCATTCTTTCCCTTGTCTTACGACCACTTCAGCATAAAAATTCCTTTCTCCTTCAATAGGTTTCATATATAGAACTTACAGAGCCTTCGCCAGGTTCGCAATTGATGTGATCTCAATGTGTATGTGACCTAATCGCAGTGCACAGTTGCAAACGACCTCAATTTAATCTCATATGATTATAGGACTTTAGAAAAGGATCATTAGGAAACGCATCTTTTATCTTTTCTAACTCTATCTCGTTTCGGTGACACCAAGAATTCAAATGTAACGTGCCGTAAGGGAATCAAGGACTAATACCGAAAGAGAGCTTCTATAAAGAATTGTAAAGATTTGGCATCTGCAATATCAGGAACGAAAAGCTGTTTCTAAATGATCAAGAGTGCAATATCACAAGGTGAGCCGATCAAACCCATCAAACCCGCCCTCTTTAGCTTTAGCGATGACGAAGGTGACATTTTTGTCTACAAGCGGATTGGACAAAAATCAACCTCTTATTTTGAGGGAGAGAAGGTGAAGTAGAAGATATTAACAAGGGTCTGCAAAGCCAAAGGTTTACTTATGTAATTTTTTTTAACTGCTCCTCTCATTTTTTTCATTTCCTTTCTTTTCCCTCCCAAGGGCCCCCAGATGCCCCACTTACCGTATTAGTGGCAGGGGGAAGATCGATATCAATAACCCAGGGGGCGTTCATCGGTTCATAATTGACGGTGAGGACGCTGGCGTTAACAAATAGTGTCTCGTCTCCGAACCGGAGGGGTCGTTTACTATCCCCACTCACGTTATAGTACGCCTCCCGATTCTCCAGAACAGTCTCGGGATCCTGCCGGATAGGCGATGATGTTTCTGTGGTCCAATCAAGCCGCCTAGCCCCGTAGCCCTCATGAATATGTCCAAAGACGTGAAGGCGAGGTCGGGCCCTAGCAACAGCTCGCAATAGGTTTTCGCAGCCAACACTTTCGTTTGTTGGGCAGACCTGGTCAAGGATCCCACGGGGAGGCCCATGCGTTAGCATGATATCCACGCCTGGATAGGACGGCACCGGACTTGGCGCCTGGAAGTGAGCAGAAGCTAGCGTGTTGGAGCTATTGAACCGGTCGGTCGTCCGCTCGTAGCCAAATGCCCAGTGGAAGAACTCGGGCTGGTAGGGCGATGCGTACACCGTGAACTGGGCTCCATTACGAAGGGTAAACGTCTTGAGGCCCTCATCCATGTACACGATGCCAGCTTGCCGTGCCTCTGGCCCCGTCCAGAGCTCCCGGATCTCTGACGTGTTCTCCACCCCTAGGTTTCGATGCTTCACGTGCCCAAACTGGGAATAATAGTCCGTATCAAGCGTGATGTCGTGATTCCCCGCGATAACAATTTTGAGTTCTGCATCAAGTTCTTTAAGCATATCTCGCATCTTTTGGTGTTCGACCTTCCGGCCGATCTTAGTGATGTCACCAGCATGCAGAAGCACATCAGCCCCAGGGAACGGATATCGATACGGACTGGAGGTGAAATTAGGAGGATAGGGGAGGCAGGTATGTGTGTCCGATATCATACAAATTCGGGTCTTGATTTCTGATGGGGCGCTCATCTTTGCTTGGTGTGTTTGAGATATTCGCGGTTTAGGTTGTCGTTGACTTAGCGTCATGCATGTCCATGTACATGTACATGGACTATACATTACATGCACATTCATAGCAAGGTAAGTAAGTACTTAGTGAGTAACACATTAGTACCTACATTAGTTACTACCACTAGTATCATATACAATCTATACCAGTACGTTCAGTGGTAAAAACCTACAGACAGATACCTGGAGTTCACACGATTTGGGTGATTGGTGGGTGATGGGATAATCGCGCGACCAAATTGCATACAAAATGGATTGCACCAGTTTGGATATTTAGGGTACATAGGACACCCTTTAGCTTGAAGCCTAAGCGCGGTCTTTCCTACCATAGCTCCATAGAAGCGCTTAAGGAATCGACTGTCTCTGAATATTACTAACAATAACAATACTACAATAATAGAGTACTCATAATATAATTAGAAGACTCAAGGTTAAGTTTGCCTTTTGTGCCTTGATATATAGTGTGTTTGATATAGAAGTATGCCATTAGTATCCTCGTTAAGCTACATAATGTACATAATACCTAAGTACTAGTACCTCGCTTAACTATAGGTACCAATACGGCATTCTACATAAACCTCTTAGTTCTACCGAAATCCGGTAGGCTTCTTTTCTAGGATGCTTAAATTCTCTTCGAAGTGTAAAAAATTCAGCAAAGTCTGTATGGAGCCTGTAACTTAATCTTATATGTTGAACTTGACTGATGGGTGATATCCTATTGGACAAAATAAGCGAAAACCTCGTATCATCTAGTAAAGCCGCACCTTTAAATTGCCCACTTGACTCGGGAAACCCTAAACCTCGCTGGACGGAATGCTTGGGGAATGTTTCAACCTTCGACATGGGGCTCAACAGACTCATCTCGACCCAGTCGTCGTCAGCCTGTTTTGCCCTCGACCAAAATATGGTAGGTACTACCCCAGAGTGTATCCACTCACGCCTCGATCGTTTCCCAAACATGGATACACAATACGTGCAGAATATACCACCCCACTTTTTCGTTGTCGTGCTTCACTTTAATAGTACCTATTGCCTAATTAATTAGTGAATTTGTCAAACAAAAGACCAAAGGCTTGCACCCCGACCTACTACTTTCATAGTCTAAGACAATATAGAAGCCTTGCTGGTTCTAGGCATACGCATTAGTTGCTCTTCTAATTTCCATTACTGATGGAATTGGTCAAGAGACAGAGGGCGACCTTGATCAATATTTTCTTTTATAATACAGTGTATAATTAAAGGCACTCCGACAACAGGTTCCAATACTATCGCCCATACATACAATGGGAAGGTATTGGTCTTGTTTTTACCCGACAAATGTCCTTGTTATCTTCAACTGCGGAGCGTATCGTACGCAAACCTTGCTTCGTGCCCCCTGGTTCGAGCTGGAAGAATGTGATGATGCTCGTGTCGACCCCTTTTCTGATGCTGAATCTGTCGACCCTTGGTATTAACGGATGTTCCATCATTCCATACCAATCCCGTTTCTTTCAATTGAGCACGGAGAAGAGAGACAGGACGGGATATGGGAAAGGATGGTGCTATGTAGTTAAAGACAACAAGGGTACCTGTCGAGTAACATAGTGGGTACTCGAGCCCAAGCGAAAGGCGTTTGCCAATTCGAGTGCCTTGTATATTATAAAATATATTGGTCCAGGTCGCTCTACCTTCTGGCCAATTTCCTCGGGCAGTGGCAATTAAAGGAACAACCACCATGCTGGAATCGGCGAGGCCACTTGTCTCGAAAAGATCTATTGATCTCTGGCATCGGGCTGGCTCATCCTGGAGAATCGATGGTGAAAGAATTACCGACTCATTATTGTGAAGGGGCCGTTGTCAAGTCTGTCCACTCAGTTGATGACAAAATCGTAAAAATTCAGAGGTCTGGGGTGCGTATGATGAGTTTATATAAGTCGGAAGCTGATCCATACGTCATCACCAGGTAGTTGTTGTCTTTGACGGAATCCGTACGTCCTATGTACGCAATTCGATCGCTTAACGCTCTATGAACAAAGTATTATAATTTGGTCATCGTCATCAGTGATGCAAATGGACCGGATATCCAGTTTATTCATTTTCGTCAATTCCGTAACTGTGTTTCCCTATTGATCGGACTCCTCTATAAGTTGATTTTAATAGTCATGCATGAGACATATCCTCGCTGTCTATTATTATTTTGATATCTGAGGATGTCGCATTTGTGTAATGTGGCGATTCTAGCAGTTATCTCTTCTTTATCCATACATGTACCTGGTCCATTTGCGTCACTGATCGTCATTGAGCTGATTGACCAATTTTGGTGGTGAATTTGATGTAGGAATCCTTCACTGGTAGTAGTGTCACGATGATCTGAGGCCCTTTTTTCTCTTGCCTTCCTTTTTATTACTTTTTTATAGCAGGCGGAGAACTTTAATTGCCTTTTCTTATCAATTGCGGCTCTACTATCAACCCATCGAGACAAGGTATTATCGTTCGCATAACTCCCGACGATGGTAGATCTAGGTTGAAAGAACCATATACATGTCCAGAATAGCAATCACATTCGCCACATTACCAAGAGGCACTCTGTGTTATACAGAAACTAAATATACCAACAGGAGCCTTATCCGTTTCACTATTGAGTCTGAGATTCGTGGGACTTCTGTGTGGCTAGTCAACTTTGCATCCCCTTTTCTCGCTAGGAATCTACCCCTGCTAACCGCAACATGCGTCTGAGAGGCCACGATCGCACAGGTTCTATTCAACTTCTACGATATGATAGATCAGGGATAACAGTGGATTGGAGTGCTCGTCTCATCCTTCTGCTGTCGAAAGACAACACAACATCTCTATCTATCCACCAATGTTGCGTGGTGACACAGGTACCGTCCTGTAGGATGCTAGAGTATATGCATCCACATAACAAAATCGGGCCCATATTGATCTAAAACGAGATTTTATATTATGTCTGGATAAATAAGTCACAAACTTAAATATTACGATATCTTACGGAGCTTGATCATATGATCTTTTTAGTCCAGTTTATTATTAGACCGATCCTTCGTTTTAAATTACATATATACAATGCCTATATGGAGTCGACACCTACATGGCCCGCCTTCCAATAGGCCTAGTATGCCGGTCAATATATTGCATCTCATTGAATGTTTAGTAGTAGTTTTTCGACAGGGTTTAGCACAAAGATCATCTCAACCGTGAATGAAGCATTTGACTGTAATCCCTTCATCAAATACTCTATATATCGAAGTATTCAATTAGCCTGAGACTCGAAAAGACCTGAGATAGCGACATACCCGATTCTGTAACGATAAATTCGAAAACTTCTGCTTCGCAAGACTCTCTTCCAAGTCAGGCACTCTAGATATGTGATAACGTATATATAGATATCTACATCTAGACCTATATAAGTTTACGGGTAGCATAGGGGCATTCAACGTCCGATCATCTCATTATTATGAGCAAAGGAGCTTTTTTTTGGCCAAATCGTTGAGGTGTCTGGCCCTATACGGCTGCTCTACCTTGAAGTTTTGCACCCTGACAGATATTTTTACAAAGCCTGAGAGTGGTAAGGCCACTGTGCCACCGTATCTCGTATCTCCAGGGTCAAAGTAGGGATACCGGCACAGTCAGCTTTCTGCCAACCTTGAATCTGTCACTTATAATAACAAGGTAATTGACACTACTCCTATTATTTTTTCCAGCTTCTTCAACAGAGAAAAGTATAGAAGATCATTCCTATTTATTGGGAAGCCTTCACACATTGCATCCGTACACGCCCAGATTATGATAATTTTTTGGTTTTCTTATTCTAAGAGCAGTTGCTGAAACGCCAATGCCGCCATTTGCTACCGACAACATTTTCCCGCCCTTTACTTTCTGATCGCGCGCTGGTAGAAAGTAAGCTCTTCACCCTCCAAAATATATCCGTCTACACGGCCACTCTGGCCCGGACGCGATGATACGACAGCGTATAGGCGACCAGCTTCAAATTGTCTCTCCAATGGTGCCTCAACCTTTCCGTGAGCGGCGAATCGAGTAGCCTGTTTCTTCTCCACGCTCTTGCTCTTCTTCTCCTCTGTTGCCTCGGTTTTCTGCTGACGCCTTCGGCCCAGAGGCTGACCATAATGAGCCTCATACCATTGTCTAAAGGGAGCAGCATCGACTTGCACCACAGCGGATTTTGTGAGGGTGTTGGTTCGGACCAGTTCATTATTCGAGGGATGGTAGACAACGACGATCACGCGGACCTTGCGCGAGATACCCTCCGATCCCCAAGAGAAATTTCCAGCATCGAGACGCAGAGCGCGAAATTTCGTGTTCCCACCCCGAGTACGAACGAGATGGACTCTCTTGGCGCCGATGCGGGTGTTTGCTGGCTGGCGACCTTTCTCGAAAGCCCTAGATACAGTAACACGGAATTGTAAGAAATATTACATACATCTAGCAGGAATATAATCTATACGTATATATTGTTCGTACCTCTTTTTGCGGTAGAAGGCTCGTTTTGCGCCGGTGGCCGCACGCTTATGACGGGAGTCGCGAGAGATACCCATGATTGCGGTTTGTGGACTGGATTACTGAGCAAAACACAGAGGAGTTAGAGAAACTGAGTCTATGGATATATGGCACGAGCAAATTCGGGGCTATGCAAATAACGATTGGGAGATCTTTTTCAGGTGTAGATGTGCTCTAGGTCTTTATCGCATGCGATTGTCATTCATTTCACGAAGGGGATCATACTGCAAGCAACCAGGCAATGGGTACACCGAATTCTAAAAGGGTTTGAACGAGATTGACGGTGACACTTACCTCGAACCCTATAGTCCTTCGCCAGATCAACGCGGGAAAGCGGTTACTAGGTCGTCGACTGTTGGACGCTTATCGTTGATCTTTGAAATTCGCATTCTCAGTGTGTCTCGCTTAGGGATGAGGACTAGACTCGATATAGTTTAATGTTAACCGACGGCAACCCGCCCGTGACTTCAAGGAACTCGGTCAATAATATTGATTAGTCAACCTATTACCATAAGTAGATGGATTGATTACTGCTATATCTTTTCTTGGGAAGCGATCTACGACTTACTATCATACAACAACCACCTATATAACTCATGAAAATAGATTCTAGATGTTATCATCTTTTGAAATTGGCTTTTTAAATGCAGCGTACGGCACCCCCAAGTATATTCGGTACTATGATAGTACGAGTTGAGGCTATAACATTATCTAACCCCATTACCCTCTTAAAGATTGCCATTTAGGCCTTTCGTGTGCTGATGCCATGTAAGCTCCCATTCATCAAGTGCTACGGTGTCCTTAAGGTATATTGCTGGTTCCCAGGTAGGGCGTTGCCAGCCTACCCACTTGACGAGGTATTCACTTTGTAGTGTTCCCTACCTCGTGTGAATGTTCGTTCATCAAGGATCTTCTCGATAAGCCATTCTTGATACATCCCCCCATTATTGTCATCTTACAGTGCTACTGGTCCCCATTACCAGTCATCCAGTCTTTGGCTTGGGAAAGGGTCTGTCGTGGCTGGGCATAGAAGCATGGTATGGATCCACCACTGTGAATCTCATATTTCTCAAGTCTAGCTTTCTTGTCGGTCGTCCAGTCTTAATGTTTGGGAGATCCAACCATATCTTGTCACCTACCTGATGATGGAACGGTTAGCCGTATCCTCATAGGTTTACTGGGCGTTAGCCATTACGGCTTGGGCAAGCTTCCTTGCGCCCTCGATCTTCTTTACCATTGCTTCCGCAGGTTGTATAGGGTTTCGGCTTTGCTCATCCCCCTGTAGTCCTTCAGGTAGATCCATTACTTCCAACATTGGAGGCCTCTAAGCTTACGGCATGCTCTAAGTCTTGTAGAGTCCGTATTTTCCACAAGGTCTAAGTTTGTATCATCTGCAGGGTCTGCAGTACTCGCGAGGTCTATAATGTCTGTCGAGTCAGTGACGGCAGATTAGGATACAGTCAGATATATGTCAATCATGATGATGTAGATAGCATGAGTAGAAGACCTAGCCCTCTGCTGTTACTATTCTATTGCTGACAGTCTTCTGTGTGCACGTAACAGCTATTGTGCCCCTCCTTACATCTGTATGAGGGGTTCGGTGATGTAAGGCCTCACCTACGTTCGCTTACAAGATACAACGTACGCATGCACGGACGGTAGCTACGCTAAGACACGTGATGCACACGCTAGATGATTGCTAGATGAAGGACACGGAAGTCAGGATGGGAATCCTCTTTTCCTTTTGTCCTTTCTCTTCTTCAGTGACAACTTGACTATCAACTTATCTATGTACATAATACCATATAATTCTCGTACATTACCACACGTCATCATCTCCTCCTAAGGATAGCTATCCCCGATTCTTACAGGTGATATGAGGGTAGTTCTTGATGAATTAGCGATAAAATTGGCGAATCCCTGGAATGATGTGCTTTCTTCACAGACTTCAGTGCCTCCCACGAGAGTATGGCGGTTACCTTTTCTGGGACCATCCGTATTCCCTTCTGAGCTTCAATAACTCTCCCACCCTAGTCATCAACTCTACTTTATGTTTAGTTGCTGTTTGGCTGGAATAAACTCCATCCCTTTCACTTGTTCTTGTTTTCGTAGTGGTATAAAGTCCATTCTCCATGTTCGCTTCCATGACTGTTGCAGGGAGATATATGTCAGCTGACCCCAACGGGTCTCCATGTTCAATCATTTCATCTTGCACATCAAGAAACCCAAATCATGTAAATAGCTCGGTTGATCAAGCTCCCAGCGGTTTTGTCGTTAAGTAAAGGCTCCATAATATGAAGTGGTCAGAAGTACTGGGCAACAAACGGCACGAAAAACGGCTAGTTTGGACCTTCGGTTTCATTTTCTTAGTACTGTAAATAGCTATTTGTTTTGTCTTTAATGTATGGTCTAATTTATGGCGTTGGTGATTGAAGAGCTTCTATAGGTATTATTGTGGTTGCGGTGAAGGTGTCGGCTCGACTGTGGATTACATCAAGAAGATGAGTTATTAGATACAGTTAGGTAGTTAATAGAGGCTCTGCCAACATGCATATTTGGCATGTTCTCGTTTAAGTAATTTAAGTAACCCGTCCAACGAATGTAATCGAAGGGTCTTCAGCATGAAGAATTCCCACGTGTCGAAATTTGCTGCACCTCTATACCATCAATATTGGTGGTTAGAGTGTCCGGCAGATCATCTGCTTGCATACGGGGTATAGCTATGCCCGTAGTAGGCGGGTCAGTGACTGACACGTTATCACTGGCGACGGAGGTGGGTGTCAAGCACGATGTTTATCAGGGAACGCCACTACCAAGGACGTCGGATAGTATCCTGAAGATGCTAAAAGAAAGTGAGGTGTTCAATTGCTAGATTTACCTCAAAAGGCTCCAAGCTCGGGATCTCATGGAACTGAAAGTGAAGGCTTGTTCGGTCGAACCTGGATCACACAAGGCTAGGATGGGGGTCACATGACCCACAAGTAGTTTATTTACCCTTTATTCCCTTTTATGTTCTACTTTTCTCTTTTCTTTCTCTTCCTTACGTTTGGCTTTGGATTCTAGTATAGACCGCCCTATAGCTAGTATCTTCAATGCAATAATGCAATACTCATGCTTCAGGATTGGGTCGTTACATCACCAACCAGGCTATCTCTGTATCTCAGTATCTCAGTCGTACCACGTGACTCGAGCGCTATGCCTTACCTCAGTTCCCAGCCGTTCCACCACGTGATGTTGCCGAGGAGCTATACCAGTCTAGGATATAGCTGACTCAGCTTTTTTTGTGGAACGTTTCTGAGCACCGATGTGGTGGTACCATACTAATATTCGGGGATTTTGGTGATTTTCCCTATAAACATATTCGGGAGAGATATTTTCAAA